>PJEX01000231.1:0-24040 GCA_005350895.1 Colletotrichum tanaceti
GGGGGGGCCGGCCGGCGAGGCGAGTTTGTACATGGCTGAACACATGGTCAACGCCCATTTCTTCCAGGAAGCCCACTGACGAAACACCACAGACGTCGTCCTGTCTTCTTTACCAGCTGACAGGGCTGCCACTGTGTGCCAGTTTCTGAATGATTGGCGACACTCTCGGCAGCCTACGGAGTGTCCGTCCACGCCGTAGCGCATTCCGTGTCAGGTACACGCAACTCTACCCGTCGATCCTGACCAATGGCATACCTGTGGAAGTACTAGGATACGTATTGAGTACGATGTACTACGTATTGAGTTGATTGGAGGAGCGGCGATCGATGTCGACTTTCACGACAATAACAATGCAATCCAAAGCAATACGATGTACCTCTCGCGCGACAACACCATGCCACCATCCACCTATCCTCCTCCTCCTCCTTCTCCCCCTAAGCATTGATGAGTGTGTCTATGACAAGCCATGATGTGATTGATGAATTGGTAGACACTTCGCGCTCCCTATAGACGAGCCAGTGGCTAACCCAGCTGGTCCAGGTCCATGTCCAAGTCGGCTCAACCACCGTCGGTTCTTGGTGTGTCTCTTGGTCCCAGTCTTGCCCACACCCTCGCCGACCCTGACCCCTGTATTGGTTGCTTCGTACCCACAGTGTGCACTGCGAATAGCAGCGTGATAATTGCCTTAACCCCCTCCACTTGGGTTGTTCCCCGTCGCTCTCCGTCTCTTCCTCTTTCCAGACTCCCTCGTCCTGGTTCCCCCTTGCCCCCTTCTCCAAAAGTGTGTTTCCCCTTCAAGCCACACCCTCCTCTCCCGTACTCTCTGCCTGTCTACTAGCGCCAGCCCACGCCGTCCTGCTCACCACACAAAGTCGGTCTCATCCCTCCCTCCAGCTTTCCCAGACCATATTCTCCCTCTTCCCTTTCCGTGACAGCTTCTTTTTCCTGTTCGTTTTGACATTCTATTCCCGTCTCTCGTTCATCACTGTACTCACAAAGGCCCTCCTTTCCCGCATTTCTCAGCTTCCTTTCCTTTAATTCCAAGAGGAAACGAAGTTCAAGGACCAAGAACAAACACAAACAACACACGTGGATAAAGGTACGTAACCGTCGTACAACGACGCCAGAGAAAAAAAAACACCCCCAACACGAACGGAAGGAGCGAGGCAAAGAGACGCCGCCAATGCTCGGCAGGAAATCTCCAGCCATTGCTTGCCGCGTCTTGGAATTCCACCTCCCTCCTGCTGGCCTCCTCCTTCCCAGAAGCCCACGTCCAATTCCTCTCTCTCCCTTCCCACTTCTCCTTGAGCCCAAGTTCTTGCCATCGATACTTGGAGAAAATAGGAGGTGCTCGCAGATTTCATCAGAAACACTCAAGGCCCCAATACCCAAACACACCAGATACCCCGGAGTTAGCCTTGTCCACTCTTCCAACTTTTTCTTCAAACCATCGTCGCGCTTTTTGGACCACCACTTCAGCGTTATCAACCTGGAGTAGCTTGCTCCGACTTGAATCACCCCCCGAATCAACGCTTCCAATATCCTTCCGTCGATCCACCGTCTCGAGCTTTTTTCCCTCCTGACAACGCCCGCTGACCCCAAAACCACAGCGTCCAGATCAATCATAATGTACTCCAAGATCATCCCCGCCCTCGCGGCCCTTGGTGCCGGTGTTGTTTCCGGTAAGTCTTGCCCTTCGCGGTGAACCCCCCCCTTCTCTACGAGAGGATCAAGCTGACCGCAATACGTGCTTTACAGCCCAGGGCAGCAGCAACATTTGCTCCTCGGCCACCCTCACCATCACCGATGCCGCTATGGCCACTAACATTCCTTGCGGCACCATCAACGGTGCCGTCAAGATTGCCGAGGACATCACCGGCAACGTCGACATCAACGGCCCCAGGACCATTAAGGGCGATCTGATCGTTACCAACGTCACTCAACTTGTTGGCCTCAGCAGCTCTACTCTCGCCTCCGTTGAGGGCACCTTTAAGATGCAGGGCCTGACCGTCCTCTCCAACCTTCAGTTCACCTCGCTCACCACCGTCGGCTCTATCGACTGGGTCACTCTGCCTGCCCTCGGCTCCCTCGTCTTCGGTACCGCCGGTGTCACCAAGGTTAACGACATTCTCATCAGCGACACCTTCCTCAAGAGCTTGGACGGCCTGAACGTTGCCTCCGTCGACTCCCTCCGTATCAACAACAACAACCAGCTCGTTTCCTACAGCAACCAGCTGGCCAACGCCACCAAGACCATCGAGATCAACTCCAACGGCCCCGACCTGGGCATCACCCTCCCCAACCTTATCTGGGCCGGCGAGATCATCATTGCCGATGCTGCCAAGGTCCAAATGGACTCCCTTGAGGTTGTCAACGGCTCCATCAAGTTCGACAAGAACACCTTCACCGAGTTCATCGCCCCCAACCTGACCGAGACGAGCGACGGTGATGTTTCCTTCATCAACAACGTTGAGCTCACCAACCTGTCGCTGCCCCTTCTCACCAAGACCGGCGGTGGTTTGACCATCCAGAACAACACCCTGCTCCAGAAGATCGATGGCCTTCCCGAGCTCAAGCAGATTGGTGGCGCCGTTCTCCTTCGCGGCAACTTTACTGAGTAAGTATCACCCGTTGCTCGGATGCCATGCCAAATTCTAACCATGAAACAGGGTCGCCCTGCCCGCTCTCGAGGACGTCAAGGGTGCTTTTGACACCCAGTCTACCGGCGACATTGACACCTCTTGCGACGCCTTCAACAAGATGGACGGCCGCCAGATCCAGGGCGACTACAAGTGCCGCTCCAACAACACCAAGGCCAACGAGGACGGTGACTCCAACGGCGGCAGCGCCGGCGGCTCCAAGAACGGCAGCGGCAGCGGCTCTGAAGGTGCTGCTGGTATTGTCTCTGTGAACACCGCCCTTCTCGGCGCCGCCCTTCTTTTCGGCTTCGCCAAGCTGTTGTAAAAGGCTGACACCGGATAATATGGGCTCGGATAATGGTGGCGTTCTCCATACATCTTTCACTGTGCAATTTCTTTACTGCAATTCTGTTTTTACAGCTTGCTAAAAACCTTCCCCCGCATTCCCTAGACAGGGAATCTCCTACGTACAAGGGGAACCTCTAGATTTAATATTGGACGACGGGTTGAGATGTCCCGGACCCTAGTCGACTTTTCACTCCTTTTGCGTGATGAACCAAAAGCACTTAAAGGCCAACGCGTCGCGTCGTTGCCATCGAATCGCTCGGTTCCGGCCTTGTCGCGCACAATATCATCCCGACTGGTCTATTTTGGGAATAGGGTTGGCCAAGCGGCATGTCGGGGCTTGGATGATAGATGGCGAAGCACGAACGATGGGATGGCAGATACCTGATGGAAACATGAGATTGAGGAGGCAGGAGGGGGATCAGGCAACGAAGATAGAGAGGGTTGTGGTGTGTATTGAAGATACATGATGTTTATACACTTTTTCGGTCCGGTTGTGTTCATACCTTGACGTACGCGCTGTGACATGTTTGTGTATCCATCACGCTTTCAACCTGTCGACTGTGAAGTGACCAGCTCAAGTCTCATCACGACAACGGGGGTTTCCCCCAAACGTACTGTGTCGAACGAGAAAGCTAATATAGCAAACAATTTAACGTATATGGATAGGTGAGAGGATCAACCGGAATTGTTGTTGGTGCTGCTGGTTTAATACTACTGATAGACCCCCCTCTCGAACTTTTCCGTGTCATAGAACTTGGGCACTACGGTGTTGCCGTTGAAGACGCGGCCATCCAGTTCGTTGACGGCCTATTGTGCAGGGCAATGGTTGGGTCAGCCAGTTCAGGAACATCTAGGACCAAGATGAATAGAACTTACACGAAGTGCGGAAACTTGGTCTGTGAACCTGATGAAGACCTGCCGGTTCTCGACGTCGATGTATAAGCGCTCAACACGGCCATACTTTTCAGCGTCAGCTTGCAAATCCATCGTATCAGAAGGTGTCAAGACACGGAGGGACGCGGTAGGAATTTCACAAAACATACCTTCTCGCCGCACTCTTCTCCAATCTCCTGTCCCAGGCCATTTGCGATCTCTCCACGGAGGTCTTCCATGTTGTCGAGCATCTTCTGCAGCACGATGACTTCGCTCATGGGCCCGCCGAACTTGCCGCCCTCAGCGTCGTCCTTGCGCTTCCCGCCGAGGACCTTGGCACGGTTGGCGGGCTCGGCCCAGCCGCCGCCCTCGGCGTCAGACCTCTTCTTGCGCTTCTCCACCTGCACCCTGAGCGGGTTGACGATGCCGGACTCGTCGGCGCCGAGGCCGGAACCCTTTGTCCAGCCGTATTTGCTCATCAGACGCTGGGCGAAGCCAGCTTGGCCTGGACGGGAGGAGCGCTGTACGGGTGGTTCGTCGTCAACGCCGGCGGGGTTGGCGCCAAGGCCGAGGGCTGGAGGGGGGGAGTCTCGGTCGGAGTCTTCCTTTTCTGCTGCCGGTTGGGTTTCCGTGGACGGGGTGTAGCGAACGGGCGCGCGGGATATGGTTGCTGCGTCTGTCGGAGGTGGCGGAGGAGGAAGACTGGCGTCAGGGAAGGGGGGCGGTACATCTCCGGCTAGAGCTAGACGGCGAGTGTAGGCGTCGTCGCCGGTTGCATCGTCGGGAATCCGTACCGCGGGCGGTGGCGGTGGAGAGGCCGGCGGTGGAGGGACGAAGGAGTATTCGGGCGGCGGCGCAAACTGGTCTAGCAAAGTGTAAGTCACGGACCGTCTTCCAGTATATGCGAGGGGGTATGAGGGTGAAGGTTGGAACGGACTTGTTGCCTCCTGGCGAGCCGGCTCTTCGTCACTGTCATCGCTTGAGCTCCTGCGTCTGCGGTGGCGGTAGAGCACCCTCTTCCATTCCTGCACCTCGCGGATACGTTCGTCGCTGCGCAAGTATTCCTCGACGTTTGTGGGCTTGGTCGGGTCGTAGATGTCGTCCCAGTTCGTCTCGGCCGGCTGGTCATTGTTCCCTTTCTTCTTCTTCTTCCGGCGGCCGCCGCGTTGGTGGGATTTATCACCGCTCGCGTTCACGCTGTACCGCCACTCGTCGTCCTCGGTGACGGCCCAGTCGGCGAGGGTGCTTTTCGGCGGCGGGGGCTGTTGCGGGGCTGCCGAGGGCGCGGATGCGGGCGGCGGTGCTGATGATGCTCCTGCCGAGGCGTTCGTGCTGGGTATCGTTTTCGGGAAGGTTGGCTTCGGTTTGGTGGTCTTGGCCTGTGGCCTACGGATGGGCTGGAAGCGGAGGGCTGGTTGGAGGTGAGGTGGTAAGTTTTCTGCAGGCGAACGAGGGTACGGAGCTTAAGAGGGTGATGTGATACATGGATCTATGAGCCTCTTCGCTGCTGCGTCATCTTTTGCATCTACAACGGTACCATCTTGGTTGTAGCGGACTGGTGCGCTGGAGATCGTGGCCGAGGAGGCGTCGACAACCGGGTCGAGGAGGTTCGCGTAGAGAGACAGGCCGCCTCGCGCCCGAGGAGGTGGAGGGGGCGGCGGCGCTGCCATTGAACCCGAGTTCAAGGCGGTGGAGTGTTCTTGAAAAGTTGATGTCGTACGCGTGACTCCGGTGGATCGTGTCGGGCGGATTGGTTTCTAGTTTACGCAGTAAGGAACTTGTACGGAGAGTGGATTCTCGATGAGTCGCAGGGGAAATCGGCAACATGCTCTCAGCCTCCTTGGGTTGCGATCCAGGTTGAAGCTGCAGAGCTGGCTGTGGCCCCACCCGCCATTACTGCGAGACAGCTTTCAAGGAGTACGTGACTGCCGTTCTTCCGTCAAAAGGCGGAGCCCAGCGCCTGGGTTTCAGCGTGTCGGTGGCCTCTGGGGAACATTTTGGGGCATCTGGGCCACTGTAAATCCACCCCCCCTGCGCGATCCGGCACAGCGCTCAGCCCGCCGCGCAAGCGAATGTTCAAGTTTCTACCGGGGAAGGGCCACCCCCGCTGTTAAGGGCAATGCGCTGGAGTGCCGTAACCAAGTGGGTAAGTGGTTCAGTGGCCAGAAAGGGCGACCAGTGTCATCCGGCTTGTCCCAGGCTGGGCTGGTCCCGAGCACCTCATCGTTCTAGTCAGTTTTCCCTATCAGTCGACCATGTTTGCGCCTCAAATCTCTTTTTTATTTTGTACTTATCTTCTATCATCGTCCTGTACTACTTACCCTTAATCTGATCACTGAAAGGAGCAACCACATAAGCACATTGAAGCTCGGCTTGCTACAGATCTAGCTCACGCGTTGAACCATAGTCTGTTCTTCAATAGAGTGCGAGCGAGAGACCTGCAATAGTGAGCGCAAAGATGGCATTGACTCTCCAAACCGCCATCAACGGCCCCACCAACTCGACGGCCGTCATCGTGCCGTCCAGGTCCAACCCTCTGACTGTCACGTACGGCGACCTACTCAAGGAGACGTCTGCCTTTCAGCAGAAACTCGCGGCCGTCGGCATCACTCGCGGCTCGCCCGTCTCCATCGCGACCGTCAACTCATACGAGTTCATCGTCTCCTTCCTGGCCGCTTCGTGGCAGCGTGGCATCGCCGCGCCCCTCAACCCAGCCTACAAGCAGGACGAGTTTGAGTTCTACATTGAGGACGTCAAGTCTGCCATCGTCTTGGTTCCCAAGGGCGCCTATGCTGCTGGTGCTCCCGCCGTCAAGGCTGCGAAGAAGTTCAACGCTGCCGTTGCCGAAACGTACTGGGATGAGTCCAAGAAGGAGGTTGCACTGGATGTGAAGGACCTGGGCCAGCTCAAAGGCAAGGGGCCCGAGAAGATTCTGAAGGCCGAGGTGGACGACGTCGCCTTGGTGCTGCACACCAGCGGAACAACGTCCAGACCCAAAGTCGTAAGTCACGGTTGTAAACTGAAGCTCTCTAGCTTGACAGGCTAACACAGCCCAGGTTCCTCTGACACACCGCAACCTGACCAGGACGATGAGTGAGTCTGGATCTGAACTGTTGCAGAGATCTATGGCTGACGCAGTCCCCAGAGAACATCCAAAACACCTACCAGCTGACGGATAAGGACCGTACTATGCTGGTCATGCCTCTTTTCCATGTCCACGGCCTTCTCTGCGGTCTCCTCGCACCCCTGGCCTGCGGCGGCTCCATGGTCGTTCCGTCTAAGTTCTCTGCTACCGAATTCTGGGGAGATTTTGTCGCCCACAAGGCCAACTGGTACACCGCCGTGCCCACCATCCACCAGATTCTCCTTAAGAACCCGGCGCCCAACCCATTGCCCAACATTCGTTTCATCCGTTCGTGCTCCTCCCCTCTGTCGCCCACCGTCTTCCACCAGCTCGAGGAGACGTACAAGGCCCCGGTCCTCGAGGCTTACGCCATGACCGAGGCCGCCCACCAGATGACCTCCAACCCCCTGCCCCCCGCTAAGCGCAAGCCCGGGACTGTAGGTCTCGGCCAGGGTGTCGACGTGCGTATCCTCAACGACGCAGGCAACGAGCTCGCGCAGGGCCAGGAGGGCGAGATCTGCATCCGCGGAGAGAACGTTACCAAGGGCTACCTTAACAACGAGAGCGCCAACGCGTCGTCTTTTACCAAGGGCGGCTTGTTCCGCACGGGCGACCAGGGAAAGAAGGACGAAGATGGCTACATCATCATCACGGGCCGCATCAAGGAGCTCATCAACAAGGGCGGCGAGAAGATCAGCCCCATCGAGCTCGACAATGTCCTCACGCGCCACCCCGCCGTCTCCGAGGCCGTCAGCTTCGCCATCCCTGACAAGATGTACGGCCAAGATATTGGTGTGGCTGTTGTGCTTAAGCCGGGACAGCAGCTCAAGGGCGACGACTTGAAGAAGTGGGTGTCGGAAAAGCTGGCCAAGTTCAAGGTTCCCAAGAAGGTCAGTCCTGCCTTTTGCAAATGTTGCGACACGAAGTCGACTGACGGCTGCAGATTTACTTCACAGAGACGATGCCCAAAACAGCCACCGGCAAGATCCAGCGCCGCATCGTTGCCGAGAAGATGCAGCAGCAAGAGGCGCCCAAGGCCAAGTTGTAGACGTCATCAAGCGGTCCACACCAGACTATTTGTGTCCATCTAGACGGTGATGTGAGAGTGTTGAACGCTCGCATATTTCCTAGCAGCCAAGCAGAAAGATTTAGAGCGAGGTTCTGAGTAAGGGTAGAGATATCTTTGTTTAATCATTAAGAAAGAATAGAATAGAGGGACTTCCAATATCTATAAACGCCGGCCACCCCGCATGGGCTACAACCGATGTAGAAAACAATGCCTCATGCGTTTTGAAGCAAAGCCGCGTACTTCAGGCCCATAGGCCAAGTCATAAATTCCTGCATCCCAGTTGTCGATCTATTCCCAGACTCAACTACTGTGCCACCCAAACCCGCGACGCAACGGTGTTCACTACCCGAGAGCCCAACTCAAAAGAAACCAGCACGAAGCACAACAACGTCAGAAGTCACCCTTAGTCGTAGTGCCCGCCTTCGTCCTGGTCGTCGTCGTCGAGGTCGGGGTCCTCGCCCTCCTCGGCGTCGTACAGCTTCTTCGGCGGCTGCTGCTCCGCCGGCGACGACCCGGCGGACGCAGTCCTTGGCACGAAACTCTTGGGCTTGACGGCGTGTACCTCGACCCAACACGACGTGCCGTCGGGGGCGTCCCATCGCACGGGGCTGATGTCGTTGGCCGCGACGTCGTCGAGGTTGACACCCTGTTCCCGCGCCAGCCTGCGCACCTCGGCATTGGCGTCGGCGAGGCCGGCGTGGACGCCCAGGACGGTCGTCGTCGAGGAGGGGACGTCATCGCCAGCGTCGCGGTAGAGGACGAGGGCGACGGCGTGCGGGAACTCGCGGCGTGCGGGTGGGAGGGCGGTGACGGAGAGACCGGGGGCTGCCGCGGGGCGCTTCGCGGGGGGAGGGGTGGTGTGGACGGCGCTGGTGGCCGAGGCGGTGCGCTTGTGCGCAGATTCGTCCGTGGTGGACATTGGTTTGATTGTCATATGGCTTCTTCCTCTCAGCAGGTGTCTGGTGATGAGGTTATGAGAGGGTATGTGAGGAGGGCGGGGCGTGGGTTGATATCGATCAACGTAGGGTTGTTTGTATATTGAAGGGTTCAGTTGTGATTTGTGGATGCGTGTAATTGTGAGACCACAATCGGTGAGATGAGGTTGATCGATGGCAGATGTATTGATGCAAGGGACAAACCGCTTTGTGATTTGGTGTAGAGCAAGAGGTGAAGGATGATGCAAGATCGTACGCAGGCAAAGCTCCGTTCGTCACCTCGGGCGTCCCGATTTCCCCTTTTATATCGAGATTAATCTCTTGCCCACTCTTGATGAGTGATTCTATGACTGATACCTAGATACAGAACGCCGATGGAGCCTCGCGGTCTGCCGCCGCGCCTCCGTCTCCGCTTCGCTCTTCCTCGGAGCTGTGCAAGCCGGGCCACAGTCACTCCTAGCAGCTCCCGTTCTGACCTGACATGGGTCAGCGGCCGGTGGAGCGGGATGCATCACAAGACGGGCTTGTTCTGGGAAAGGGCTCGGCTGGTCCGATGACCGGCACGCGCAGGGCTTGGTCGACCATGGGCCTGGGGCGTTGCGTGATGACATACCACGCTCTGTCCAGGGAGTCAGGGACATTGCTCCGAGAGGGGGGGGGGGGGGTGTGCTGTAAGGGACCACCCCTGTAGCTGAAGGAGCTTCGGGGTTGAGCTCGAATGCGCGTGAGACTATGAGCCGACTGTAGCCAGCTGGCCCCGCTTTCGTTGGTTTCCGTAGTGTTGGGGCTGCGCGGTTCTAGATCCAGCAGATGATGGAATGAAAGCTTCTACGCACCTGCGTACGGATACTACCTGTAATTGTATGTATGGATAGAGATACGGACACCGAGCTCCCAGCTGGGGCCGGCGGTACTGAAGATTTGGGTCCGGGTGACTCAACAAGTTCAACAACACGATCACATTTCACGATACGCTAGAAAGGGGGTTTCCAATGTCGAATCTTACTCTCTCAACGGGCGCCCTCGCGCCTCCCACCCACCTTTTTTATACCTTTGTCGTTTTCCCTACCTATGCTAGTTTCCTTACGCGTAGGTAGGTAGTCGAACCTGAGCAGACGGTTCATCTTTTCCATCCAGATCAGAATCAGGCTTGCCCATGTCGGCTCCTCCGGAGTTTTTTCTTCTTCATTTTTCACCGTGTTCTCCCACCTCCATCTCTCGATCTCTTATCTTCGTGAATATCTCCTCCGGTCAGCTTGCAACGCGGGGGGATAGCCTCACAAAGCAGCCAGACGTTGTGACTGCCAATGACTCTCACCCACCATCCCTCCCCGCATTTTCTCATCAGATTCATCCCCTGTAGCGTCTTGGACGTCGTCCTGCCCACTTTCCTCTCTCGTCCGCGGGGCAGCTTCGAAAGATTCATCATTCTTTGGGAGTCATTAAGGGCGTTGTCCCCCGTGGCTCTGCTAGACTGAAGTAGGAAAGAGAGACGGAATGCCCAGCCATGAGCGTCGGGCAGCATCAGTATTTGCAATCTCCCATCGCCCTCGTTTGATCGGCTCGTGGCATGGGAGTCGCCCGTGTCGCGAGTCTGCATGACACTGGCTAACGCGCCTCGCTGTCCGCTCGTATGGCCTGTCTCATCCCTTTATATACCAACCGGATGCTCGATCCAATTAATAACACGCACCTCAAAGACGTCGAGCCGTTTCGGGATTCCAGCGTCTGGAAGATGAGCGGCCCCATCGTGCACGATCTTCCCGCCAACGAAGAGCCTTCGCGGCGTCTCAATGTCATTGGCAGCACCAATGTGTGCGTAGCCGAGTCCAAGGAGGGAATCATGGAGATGCTGAAAAGGGACGTCTATGTCGACAGGCGTCTGGGATCTCGAAAGAGTCCAAATGCGGCCTGTGAGTCTGGTTATAGCCACCCTGTGAGGTAATGCTATGGGCTCTCGTGCGAGCTAACACATCTGAAGTTTCGATGTACTTCCAGAAACCCTTGAGTCGGGATGGAATGCCAGGGCACAATCGCACTGCTGTCGGCCGAGGTGCCATCCGATATCTGGCAGAAGCTCGAGCTCAGGCTCCCCGACTGTTAAGAAATCATGTCATTGGTCCATACTTGAATACACTTGAGTTTGCCTCGTCCCGTTTAGCCTTTCCCATTAGACTGGTCCTGACAGTCCCAGTGGCCAGTAGAGAACCCAAGGCCGACATAATGCAGCCGCTATTCCGCTTACGCCCCCGAAAAAAACCAATATCCCGCCCGTCATTAAGCCTCGGCCTGCTCTTCAGCGGCGACCCTGAGCTCGTAGTTGAGCTCGAAACACTCAGCCAGAAGCTCACTGACACTACCCTGGCCCTCGGGAATATCGTTGTTGATCATGAATTTTCCGTCCTGGCGCATGTTGTCAATCGAGTGAAGCTGCGACACAATTAGTCTCGTTTCCTGGTCGGTTTCCGGGCTGAAGTAAGGCACCTTCATGCTGTAGGGGTACAGCTCCCTAACGGATTGAACGCCACCACTGTTCTTCACCTCGATCAGGCATCGCTTCAGCGTTTGCAGCTGGTTGTAGATCGGCAGCAAAGCCTCCGACACTGGTTCCGAGGATATCATGAGGGAGTAGATATAGGCGTAGCTTCTTCTAATAAGGTATAGGAGCGTCTACCAGCGTCAGCAGAGAGTTTTGACACGGATCGATGGTTTCACTTACACGCTGGACGTAGAGCTCAGCAGGCTTGCCTTCGTCGTCAAGCCAGTTGCCGTTGACTCTGCTCTCGTCGATCTTGTCTAGCTGCCGCTGGAAATCAAAGAGATCCGCCTCACGAAGAGACCATGCTTGCGTAATAGAGAGCTTCTCCAGCTCGTTGCGAATGCGAAATAAAACGTCATATGTCGGTCGGAAAGAGTCGGGTATCACTCCCTTTCTAAAACCACAAATCAGCAGCATTCTTGGTAGCGAAGGCGCAGTGTCGTACCTATCAAGCACAGTATCGGACCACTGCAGACATTTCTCCAGCAGCGCGGCCATTTCTTCGCCCCCAGCGGGAGCCTTTCCATCCGCCGTAACGAATTTGCCCTCTTTACTCTGTTCATCGATCTCTCGCAATTGAGCTTGAAGCTTTTGCACCTCCGACGATGAGAACTGCGTGGTGTCAGATGTTGTATCACATGACCCAAAACACCAAACCTACCTTGGCCCGTGTGTTTGCCAGAGACATGGACCTCAGAATAGAGATCAGCTTCTCGTACGTCTTCGGCAGTGGGTCCTCGAGACGCTCCAGGCGCTTCCTGAGATTGGCCAGCGACTTTTCGCAGAGCTCCAGTCTGTTAGACAATAGAGTAATGATGTATGGCGAGTATTCGTTCTCGGTGGACTTGACATTATGCGCCAGCTTCGTCAGAGTGTGCGACAGACTCTCCAGGTCTTTAGCCGAGTAAAGATCGACCTCGGTGAGGTGATCGAGCAGTCTCCTGATGGTGGACGTCAAGGCATAGGCAGCCGGAGCCTCGTTGTTTCGACCGATTGTCATGAAGAAGAGCGACAGCAGCTGGAAACAGCTTTCCAGCACTCTGTCCACTATAGTATGCGGGTTAGCCGTTGACCCCGCACAGTCGCGGCGATAGCGCAATACCTCTGTTCTCCTCCCTTCGATCAGACGACCGACAGTCGTTGAGCTGGCGGACCTGCTCAATGGTCTCGTCGTACAGCGGGAGAACATCCTGACTGCGAATGTAGGTGGTGCGGTCCTGCTTTAGCAGCTGCAGTCTGTCGCGGATCGCGACCAGCTTCTCCAAGATCTCTTTCTCGCGGTCGTCCCGCGGCGGGGGGCAGGTAGGGGTATCCATTCTGCGTGACGTAATCTACGATGGGCGCTGGTTGCTGGGAGGGTTGTAGAGTTGGAATAGAGGTGACTGGCGACTGTTCGCGATCATGGACGGCCAAGGCATGCACCTCTTCCGCTGGATGTCAATACCCTTGCAGGTCTGCCAATGCTCCAACATTCAACGAAGCACGATAGTGGGGACTATGAACTTGAGGTCAGTCCAGCCCGGTTGCCGGTCGTGTTCTGAGAACGGATGAACACGGTAAAAGCGTATTGGTAAGAGTGTCTGTGACAAAGAATGTCTCCCGTGGGATCCGCAGGTACATATGCGTGGAGGAGTGAGTATGTGTAAGGCGAGTAGTGTATTGCGGGTGATGCGCGTGGTCGTAAGGTAGTGGCCTAGATGGTCCGGAATCTGATGGAAGGGGTGCACGTCGAGCAATCAGCGGTGCTTGTGATAGGTAAGTAAGTGCTGCAAGCAAGGTGGGGGGTCTGACCCGGTGCTGCCACACCTTGGCGCTACGTTGAAAGTCAAATGGAGCCGGAGGTGTCGATGTGGGGCATGACCCAAGTGAGGTCAGGTACATAGGTAGGTACCTATTCAGGTGCCCAGGCCGTCGATCTGTGATCCCATTGGCTCGGGCGTTCGTCCAATCAAAGACATTTCAGAGCGGGACGATCGAAAAGGCACTTACTTTAGCCGAAAAACCGCCGACTGGAAAATTAGGTCTTGAAAGCCCTGCTAAATTTCGACGGTGGATTGAACTCGCGATTACCATATTGACTGCTCCTTCGACAATCACACTCAACATCCGCGAAGTCAACCTCCAGTCGCAAACGCCCCCCCAAACCAGTCACAATGTCGACCGCCGAGCTCGCTTCTTCCTACGCGGCCCTCATCCTCGCCGATGATGGTGTCGAGATCACTGTGCGTCGCCTCAAGAACACACACACACACCCCGCAACGGAATTGATACGATACAATAAAATCCCGGACTCGGACGAATACTAACGGTGTTGTGTTTACTAGGCCGACAAGCTCCAGACCCTGATCAAGGCTGCCAAGATCGAAGACGTCGAGCCCATCTGGACTTCTCTGTTCGCCAAGGTACGACGCGGCAAATCTTCCAACGATCCATCGAAGAGCAACGATAGCTGATTAGAGGAAACACAGGCTCTTGAGGGCAAGGACGTCAAGGACCTGCTCTCCAACGTCGGCTCCGGTGGTGGCGCTGCTGCCCCCGCTGCCGGTGGTGCTGCCGCTGCCGGTGGTGCCGCTGAGGCTGCCGCTGAGGAGGCACCGAAGGAGGAGGGTACGTTTTGATTCGTATCTCCAAACGTTCCGGTGTACATACTGATACACAGTCACAGACAAGGAGGAGTCCGACGACGACATGGGATTCGGTCTCTTCGACTAAGCGATTTCCACGACGATTTCCTTCCCTTTGTAACTTCAACTGCATGGATCCGGGGGTTCTACGATTCGCGCGATCATAAAGGATTGGGTGGAGGCACGATATCCTGCTACCTGGACAGAGTAGCTCTCATACGATAATGTGAAGACGCTCTCTACGCGGAGTTCACTGGACATCCTCAAAAAATGAAAGTGGAATTTGGCATGCTTTGAACATACCGGGACACACGCGCGGCGTCTCTGACGGAGTGAGTCGCGTACGTCGACATGATACACCAGCTTAGCTCGAGCAAAAATGGCTTATGATTCAAACTCGGTGCTACCCTGCCTAGAGCGACTCGTGATCACTTCTGGTCCGTGTCGTGCCAACGCCCTTAGCATCGGCGCACAGCGTTTCCCTACGTCATCAAGCTTGAACGTGCCCAACTTATGATTGCTTCAGTGGTTGAGGGGAGTCTAGTCTTGAGGGGTGCCCTGGATTCACGGTTCGTTCTGTGTGTCACTGAGGTGTTGATATTATCGCCCTGCGCATGATTGACGTCTGCATGACTGTTTGGATTTCAGGCCTGAAGTATTTGGCCTGGAGCTGTACAGTCATACTGTCTTCTGACATAACATTGGTCTTGACTGCGGATGTATAACAAAGCTCGGTCAGTCGTTCACCTGAGTGGTTCTGACAACTCGGGTATTCAGTTTATGTATCGCTCTTCATCATCGAGGGGGGTGTGATCTAGCGTAGGTCACAGTATGCGTGCTTAAATTGAATGTCATTTTGAATGGTCAGGCCAGCGGCTCATGTCAACTTCTTCATTCTCATGGCGCGCTTTGGCGTCCTTTCCTCTGCCTTCTACCACCCCAACGCCAGCCTATGCAGCCCTGTACTTCCCGATGGTTATTCCAACCTGGCGCACCTATTTGACGATGAGAACAGCGCTAGGTGTAAGACCAGCCTCCTTCAAGGTCTTGCTGAGATCCATGTGGCCCTCAAACGTCTTCCTCGGGAAAGTGGTCGAGAAGCTCGTAACCTCCAAGCCATTCTCAGACTGGAGCATCTGCGCCACCTCGAATAGGGTGGTCTCGGCTGGAAGGGTCTTCAAAATGTTGCCGCCCGACGTCTGCAGTCTCAAGCGAGCCTCGTTGTGGTTTGCAGTGGCCTTCGGGATAGAGGGCGCGGCGACAGGACCAGGTGCAGGGGCTCTGCCTTCTCTCGCGGCCTTGGCCTCCTCTGCCTTGCGGCGCCGATCCTCCTTGTCAGCCTCGATCTTGGCCTTGATGCGACGCTTCGCCTCGAGGTCGTCCTGCTTTTCCTGACGCTTCTTGGCAGCCTCCTTGATCTGTTCCTTGCGCTGCAACTCTTCCTTGGCTTCCTGGCTTTCCTTTGTCGCCTTCATGCGGATTTTCTCGTTGCGCTTGGCTTCCTCCCTGTCCAAGAGAGCCTGCTTAGCCTTTTTCTCCTTAAGCTGCTCACGCAGTTCATTAAGCCTGGCCTTCTTCTGGTCATCTGTCAGGGGAGCAATCTCCTCTGTTGACTCCGAGAAGTCAGTGTGGTCCCTATTAGGTGTCAGCGCACAAGTCCATCGTAAACAAAGTCATGGCCATTTGAACAGGCCTGCACTCGCTTAAGGTTGCCACTGAGATAGAACCCCGTTTCGTGCAAGAGCAGACGCAGGGCAAGACAAGTAGCAAGGGTGAGATAGGATAACTCACGTTTTGGTTGCATGGTAAGAGGCCGTGTCCTGAGATCTGAAGCGTTTGCCGCACTCATTGCAAACAAGAGACTTTGCGGTGGCACCGCTCTCAAGAGCATCAATGTTGGCCTGGACTTCACCTGCATCATCATCGTCGTCCTTGGCAGCAGTGCTGGAGGCAGCAGCAGTGAGCTCATCGAGGGGCTTATCCTGGTTTGCCTCGAGCCACTCAAGGGCTCCATTTACTGCCGAAGTTTGTCAGCAAAGCTGTTTTGGGGTCTGTTTTTGTGACCTGAAGCGGAACTGACGGTTGCCTGTCTTCTTAACCGCCAGCTCAGCCCGGGCCTTCTCAAAGCCCATGTCGAGCAGCTGGTCAAGGTCGGACTGGGTCATCTTGCGTGGCGGGGTTGGTTGTTGAGGCAACGTATATGAAGAACTGCAGCTTGAGGAGGCTTTGTCGTTGGATGAGAAAAGGTAAGGCGGTAGACGTCTGTTTCCGATAGTTAATCAGAGTCAGGTGGATTTGTGAATAAGCGTTGATTTTGGTGCAGTGTATGCACTGCCAAACATGCAGGAGAGTGAAGGGCTGATCTGAGTTGGATTTCCGTTTGGAGACGTCATCTGCAGCCTGCAGGTGTCCGGGTTGTGGATAGAGGGGCTGTTTTCCTTGAAGCAGAAGTGGCTGGAGCGCGCGGGAGGGACCGAAAACACGGACGACAGGCCGGCCCTTTTCGTTTCTCATCTTGTAGGTATCCATAGTTCCATACCTGATTGCCCCTTCCGTTTCTGACTAACACTCATATTATCTGCTGTGACCCTTCTCCATTCTTTTGACAGCGTTTTTAATCTCCATTTGCCAACCGAATATTATTTTCAATGTTGCCAAGGGGGGCTAAAAAAGAATAGAAGAGCAAAGCATTCGTCGTTATTCGCCAACTTACACCCTCATGCCTCAGCAGCCATCTCGTGTAAAGTACATTTCATCTCGGAGGCCAGGCCACGAGGAAGTGGTCCCTGAGAGTGCCATTTTTAGTGGACAAACACCCCGGGAGCCGGATTAACCCCCCTGTCCCCTGAGCAGCTTGCTACCTAGTGGAGGGCCCCAGCGCGCAACTCCGATTGACCGCCCACTAGGGGCTAGAGTGCACCTTAATGAAACCTGGCCTGGACAGGATTGCTCAGAGCCGGACTGTGTGCGCATTCTCCCTATCCCAATCGAGTACAGCCCGGGTCGTGCTACGGTTGGTTACCTACGGTAGTGTGTATTACGTCGTGGGCTCTTGCGTGCCAAACACCTGCTTTTACCCTACCACCTTCCTTTTTACTTCCTTCTTTCCGTCCTTCCGTTCGAACACTTCCAGGAACCTTGCCCTTGCCTTCTACCCTACAATCTGGCGCCTTTTCTGATATTGCCCCGCGCGCAACACTCCTTCGACACGTTTCTCTCCTCGCCTTTCATAAATTCTCTTTTCTGATCTCTCTGCTGAGACTAAGGCCTGCGTTGAATGCGCCGAGATCTTTCAGCCTCCTCACCCGTATCCTAAGCGTTTGCATCTCCCTCCCGAGCTTCCGCCATGTCCGTCGACATTGAGCCCTCCGAGCTGAGCTTCCGACGTAAGCACTTTCCTTGCGCCATCAATTACGTTGCCTCGCACTCACATCCCCTCCTCTCTCCTAGGGCCTTTCACCGTCGAAGTCTCTCAGATTCTCCGGATCAAGAACCCGAATCAGACCCCCATCGCCTTCAAGGTACGTCATCGCCCCATTCCTGGCTCGCCACTTTACTCTCCTCTCACACGACATGCGACCAGGTCAAAACCACCGCGCCGAAGCAGTACGATTCCCTGCACTCCATGCAGGCCCTCGTAAGCGACTGACGACATCTCCAGGTACTGCGTTCGCCCCAACTCGGGTCGCGTCGAGCCTGGACAGGATGTGGAGGTTACCGGTAGGCTGCTTGAAATTGCCAGGTGATCACACGCAACTGACCGCAACAAGTCCTTCTCCAGGCCATGAAGCAGGAGCCGCCCCTCGACACCAAATGCCGCGACAAATTCCTCGTCCAGTCCGTTCCCATCACTGCCGATAAGGAGTTTGCGAGTATTGCCAACATTGTGAGAACAGACTCTCAACGAAGCCCGAAAATGTGGCGCATGGGCTAATTAAATTTGGTAAATAGCTCGATCAGACCGACAAGTCTTCTGTCATTGAGAGGAAGATTCGCGTCAACTGGCTTACCGCCGATGATCAGTCGCCCAACCCGGCCAGTGCCTCTGCTGTCGCCTCTACCCCGAACCGCCACTCTATTGTTAACGGCGTACGTCGATACCGGCATTCCGATCGAAATTACCTCGCGCCCATGCTGACAAATAACAGGACAACACTCCCGATGTTTCGAACGTCTACTCTTCCCCTGCTCAAGAAGCTGATCGCTCTGGTAGCCCCAGTGCTTCAGCTGTCCGCCCCTCCACTTCCGACATGAAGGACGACACGGTTTCCGAGAAGGCCCAATCGACAGTCAGCGCCGCGAGCCACATTGTCGCCAACACCGCCCAGGTCACCTACGAAGAGCTGAAACAGAAGCTTTCCCAGGCTGAAGCCAAAATTGCCAACCTGCAGGATAGCAGTGGTCTACGCCAACGTATCAAGACGGAGAGCGAGAAGCTCCCCAGCACCCAAGAGGCTGCTGCGGCGGTAAGACAGGGTGTTGAGGGTGTCTCGGTGCAGATGGTTGCCATCCTGTGTCTCCTCAGCTTCCTGCTTGCCTACTTCTTCTTTTAAACTTGGTTACCCCCGACAAATAACCCATTCTGCGAGCTTTTTATTGGAGGATTTTATGAAGAATAGCTGTAGGGTATTGGAGTGCCTTGGTGTTATTGCCACCCACTCTTGTAGGCCCAAGGAAGACAGCATGGTGAGAGGAGGAGGTCTTGACGACGGTGTTTATGGCGGATGGAGAGTTTCATCCACAACAACCCCGATTTGACATGGAATGGAGTCACAAATCACACATGTAACCATACGGATTCTTTTTGTTCTAACGGCACGGCGTCCTGGACGCGAAGTAGTTGATTTCAGACACTGATCTCACAATTCGGCTCTGGTATTTGCAAGTGACATTGACCCGTACTTACTTGCCCCTCTCTTGATCCCCCAGGCTTTCGCTTCGGGGACTGGTAGTGTCACCATGAACAATCCATATCAGGGAAGCTTCGGGGTTGGGGATAGGTTTTGGGCAAAACTCTTGAGTAGATGATGGCATTTACCCCTTGTTTTTCACTATTGGCTTAGCCATAGCACAATCAAACGGATATCATTCTCACAGAAAGCTGTATTCGACCGGTGACATTTCAAGACCCGAGGTCTTCAAGCACCTTTGCTCCGATTTCTAGCAGGGGGGTATCTAGCAAGACCCTTCTAATAAGCACAACCCAATCAATGTCCATGTATAGTGAGTGTCCTCGATAGTCATTGCCACAAAAGCTTCGTACCTACGTGTCTTCGTACCAACAGGCCATGTTCTCAACGCCCACTCGTGAAGTCAAAAGCCAATGAACAACAATTCTTTAACTCAAGCCTCGATCTCCTCGCGGGACCATGTTGCGCCGCCAACAATGCGGCCGCCCTGCTTCCTCTTGACGCGGGAGGTGATGCCAACGTTCTCGTCGAGGATAAAGCGCCAGATGACATAGGTCCAGCTCTCATGGCGGGGCAGGTCGTCGTAGAACTCCTTAGCGAGCTCACGCAGCTTAGGCAGGCGGGTCCAGGGGACGGCAGGGAAGTCGTGGTGCTCGTTGTGCAGGCCGACGTTGTAGGTGAGGAAGTTGAGGGGCCCGTAGTAGGAGAAGGTCTCGGGTACGGGGATATTGTTGGCGGCGTCGCGAGCAGCGGCTGGGACGGTCTCGTAGACGTAGTGCTCGGCAATGAAGTGACCAGCGAGCGGGTGCAGAGAGCCGGCGAGGAAGGAGGAGAGAAGGAAGTAAAGAATAGCGTTGCCGCCAAAGACGGAGTACAGAGCGAAGTCGAAAGCGAGCTGGACGGCGATGTTGACGTAGTGGACCCAGGTGAAGGCGACACTGTAGACGAGGGTCGGGCGGATGGCGTAGAAGAAGATCTGGAAGGTGCAGAAGAAGGCCTTGCCAAGAATGGAGTCAAAGAAGACGATCTCGATTGCGGTGGGAAGATCGGTATCGAGGCCGTCGACGCCGAGGGACTTGTGGTGGGTGAGGTGGTAGGGGCGGAAGGAGGCGCTGTAGGGGACGCCGATGGGGAGGTTGGCGACGATGGCGAAGAGGCGGTTGGCGAGTGGGGAGCGGAAGGCGAGGTTGTGGGAGATTTCGTGGATGGCCAAGAAGAGGTTCTGATTAGCGGTGGCGCCGAAGACGTAGCCGACGAGCCAGAACTTCCAGGAGAAGAAGGGCGTCTCGCTGAGGTACCAGGCCCAAAAGATCTGCATCGCGACGACGCCGGCGACGACGTACTTTGTCAGGGGCTCCGGCCCGCAGAGCTTTGTGACCTGTGGGAGGAGGGGGGACTGTCAGTTGCCTGCGGATGCTACGGCGACCCATTGGCCCGCCAGGGGAAGTTATGAGAAGACGGTACCTCGGGGTGAGCCTTGATGATGGCAAGGCGGCGGGTTCGGTGCGGTTCCTCGGTGTAGGTCCAAAAGAAGTCTTTCTCGGCGGACGGCGCATCGGTCTTCAGCTTGCCGGCGACGGCGCCATCTGCAGCGGGCGCGGCGGCGGACTTGCGCTTGGACGCCTTCGTCACGGTTTCGGCGCCGGATGAGGCCATTGTCGCAATTGGGTAAAGAGGTTTGTTGTCTGGTGTATCCCCGTATTTGCGTGAGTGTAGAGGAAGCGAGCGAGTACAGAGAGGCAGCACTGTTGTTGTTTTTATGGGCAAGAAAGGAGTGTAATATATCTGTCCTGACCAAGAGTGGAGGTGGGCGAATGAGACGAGGTAAAACGAGAGTCTGTTACTGCTCTGTGTCCTTCCTATATATATATATATATATATATATATATATATATGTATATAGAGAGAAGATATCAGATGGAAGAGGGCGCCCGCGGAAGGAAACGACAGTGTTGACCCTGTGCGCTTTTCCTGTACGAAAGGAGATTGTTGTGTAGGTATTTCCCCCTCTGCGCGCAGGCGAATCGAGTGTTGTCGGGAAGAAGATCACGCCTCGAAAATGGCAAATCTCCTGGTGGCGGGCTCTTTTAGGGGTTGGGGGAGGGGATGGGGGGCTTGGATGGCACTGGGGGGGACGAAGGGGTTCGACATTGAGTAAAAGCGGTGTACAAAGTCGAGGTCTGCAGGACTGCAGCTGCTAGCTGCTACTGATATCTGCAACCTGTGGCGCAGCGGGTATTAATGGGGTAAGAGGTGGAACAGGATCCTTTGCCCCGCTGTGGCCAATCATTCAGGCCACACATCTGGTTGCATGGTTGCACAAGGTGGCAGAAACCTAGAATGATAATTGAGATGCAGCCAGGGTGGGAATTGCGCTGTAAATTTTTCCTTGGTCGGGGGAAGAATTACCCACACACCATTTACGTTTTCTGCTCGGGTTTTATGCATATTAAACGAGATGGGAAACATGGCCCATCTACTAGGCATGTAATACCGCAATGGCTTCTTAGGTGTTACTGAGTGCCGGTTTTCATTTTCGTCGCTAGTGAGTGGCCAATGGCGACGGCGTAGCTTGCCATCACTTGACGCTGCTCTGTAACCCGTTCTACATATGTCGAGTATTGCGCGTCGGGGCCCTTGAGAGGGCTGCGAGAACACGAGATACTCCTGGTGTCTGTGGTCTTTCAACTTCGTGTGCATGTATTCCGTGCCTTGCGTGTTGCGTCTGATCAGGTATGGTTATATTATGCTTCACGTCGTGCGAGGGCGTTTCCATGATCATTTTTTCACATTCAAACTTCCGTGTTGCTGTGGTTCTAGTTGATTAAGTGAGCCACGGTCTACGCACATAATTGCACTTCACGTCCTTATCGGCAGGATCGCAAGACACAGCTCACGTCTGTTGATATACTCGCCATTTTGATCTGATTTCTGTTCTGCCAATGTCTTAGGCAACCACGCCTTTCCTGCCTTACGGAGCTTCATCTCGGAGTATCATGAGCTGCAACGAGGGCATGCCGTGAACGTTCCAAGTGGCCCGTTGATGGCCTTGATGATCATGTTTTACAAGTGCATCAACCAGTTACTCGACCTCCATGTCAGAGTAGTCTCAACGAAACGTTCCAGCGAGTGCGTGTTCGTCCTACTAACGATCCGTCTCGGTCTCTCTCGCAGGAGGGATGACGGTCAAGCCTGAATACCAGGGGCGTGGGCAGCCCGGACAACCGCCTGTACCCTGCAACGTACAGTACCTAGGTGCCACAGGGATGAGTCGAACCCAGTACTGGTCCTCGGCCGAGTTTTTCAACATCGCCAGGGCCACTCGGAGCGCCCGATTGGGCCTGCAATTACACGACGGGAGCAACGCAACAGCGTCAGGGATGTTTCTGTTCGCCGCATCGCCTAAGAAGTCAGGTTCAAATCGCACATGTACGAACAATTAATAATGAGCAGATCTGAACGTCGTCTGTAATCTAGGCGAGAGCTGTTGGTAACTATATCTACAGACCTGCAGGAGCGGCTAGACGACCCCATCGCTGTATATGAGTGATGCATGAACACGCCACTCGATGCCGGCAAAGAAAGTGTCCGTTTGCACTTGATGAACTCGACATATTTGGCAACGTTGCATCCAGGTAATCGCTACCAAGAGATATTATCCACGAAGCTGTGGCTGACGGCTGAAGAAACAACTTTGCGCCATTATGCGACCTCGGAAATATGGTTTCGATTGCTTGCATTGGCGAACAAGGAAACCGTTGGCTGTCAGGGTAGACGCCACTCGAGCGATCGGCCGGTCAAACTATATTGCTCCGACCACGGGTGTGGTCTCACAGGGCTACAATTGGTCTTCACTTTGCATACTTGTTTGGTGTTGTTCTGCCTGTCGTACGACCACTCGCATCTGCTTTGAGAAAAGGGGATCGTGTGAGAAGTAGAGTTGACGCCAATTGTGTTTCCCCATCGATCGGACTAGAGGTGATATCCTCTCTGTGAACACACGCGTTTCGGGGAGGAGGGGCGACATCGGAGCTTACCCTGGCGCCGGCTGAGATGCCTTTCTCTGCTTTTCACGTTCGAGCGATTTTGGCCCTTCAATGCATTATTCTTCAAGCTCTGTTGGTCGTCTATACTTGTGCATTGTCCGTAGTGGGAAAAGGCCCTTCTCCCACATGCTTCGCTAACTAACCGACCTTACCGAGTTCGCACGACCATGAGAAGTGAGGTGAACCCCAAAATGAAGTCCGACAGACGGTAACAACTGGTATCGTGGTGCAAGAGAAAGAGCTGAGCTGTTGACAGAGACGCAGTCTCCACCCTCAGTCTTGAAGGTCGGGGTTTGGTCCGAGACAGTCCCAGTAAAGGAAGTCATTTTTAAGAGCCCTTCTGGCTGCAGTACATTATCTTCAAGTCCGAGTTTGCCGTCGAATTCGGGCTGAAGGATGCAGAGGGGTTTTAACTGTTCAGGTGACCTGCGGTGGCTGTTCAATCGTGATGCCCGAGAAGGGTTAGGTGAGGTTAAAGCAGAGACATCGTCAGGAGAAGGGGTTTCTGTGATTGGCTGTCACATGCAGACAACTTGGAGCTTGACTTGTTTGGATGGAGAAGCAGAGGGGGCCAAGGGCAGGGATGATATCAGACGGGCCTAGAATTGCACCAACGCGAGAAGTGGAGGGCCGTAGTTTAGCTACAAGAGCGCCTCTGGAAGAGACTGCAACGCTGCAATACGTCTATGCTTCGTCGTCGTTTGACAGCCAGATTCCATTAGCTACTACGTAGTAGTCCCCTAGAAGGCATTTATCCGAGGCCGAGTTGAAAAAGACTCCGATAGGGGCACACGCGACCTGGGAACTATCTCCATGCCCACCAACGCTGATATTTTTCTTCTTCCCTCTGCTTATCCTGCATGTGCGTCACATGCCGCCTGTTGCCTCATGTATTGCAGATCGTGGTCTCATTGCTGCCTCCCCAGCATGCAC
>PJEX01000231.1:24140-42790 GCA_005350895.1 Colletotrichum tanaceti
GGGGGGGGACGCCTTTGTCCACTACCTAGGTACCTACCTACCTAGGTAAGGTAGGAAGGTACTCCGTACCGTAGTTAGGTAGCAGACGGCTGCCACGTGAAGATAAGAACTAGGCGAGAGCAGCCGCCTAAAACGATAAGCCCGAGCTCCAATCCTTGGGTCTTCTTCCTGCCACCTCGCCCAAAAATTCCCGGTTGAATTTATCTATCACCCAATGCGAACCGTCCTCTGGACAACAGTACAACTGCAACCAGCAACCAGGCTCTTTCTCCCGCGAGCATCTGTCATCCGTACACAACAACGGCTTTCTCTCCAGCTCTTGGACCACCTGCTTTGACTACATATTCTCCTGCCGGCTTCGACCGCCGAAACAAGACGATATACCTTGCCTCGATAGCAACCTTCAGCCTGCCCTCAGTCCCCTCGCCATCTCTTCTCCACCACCAACCCAGGCCCGGCCCTCTCAAGGACTGCGGCAACCCCACGACGGCCTCTCTCTCGAGCGCGCTCCTCGTTTGACCTCCCGACCCGCCGAGCCGTCCAAGGTGGCCGGCCATCGTCAGAAACAAACCCCTCTGTCGGCGCGGCTCCAGCAAGCCAGCTCGTCGCGCCGATGTGGTGGTTTCTCCGAATCATCACCAGTGCCATCTTCCTGCTCAGCATAGTGCTTTCCATACCCGTCGCTTTCGACGTCGGCGGCAGGGATAGTGGCCTGGCATACAGTCTCGCTCTCTGCAGCTTCTACTTTATTTACTCGGCCATCGCCGTCGTCACTCCCGCCGAGTCGCGCGTCCGATGGGCCATCTCCGTCATCCTCCGTCTCTCGCAATGGATTGTCATTCCGGGACTGCTGATCTGGGCCCTCGGTCGCTTCGCCGTTGACGCCGGCGCTACCAACTGGGTTGAGCGCACGCTACAGGGTATCACGACCTCCAAATCGACGTCATGGGGAGAGTGGGTGTTTGGTGAGGGCGGTGTCATCGAGACCATTACGTTAGGTGGCTGGGATAAGACTTTAAGGTACTCGAGTCCGGTCTTTCAGCTTCTTGAAGGCTTTTGCACCTTGCTCGTCATTCAGGCTGTAGGACAGATCACGAAGTGGCTGGTCAATAGAGGGCGAAGTGACACTTGGATTGTACGTCGAAACCCCTCCCTGTGCCCCCAACGTATGGAGCAAGACCCAAACCATCACCAACAACCTGGTGATGGTAGGGTCGTACGAACGTCGAACTACAAGGCGCTTTTGCGACCGACTTGCTAACAATTTTTGCAGATCATCCTGCTCATCATCTCCGGCAGCGTGCTTGCGAGCGCCGTCTACTTCCTCTGGCGCGTCGCCCACTTCCCCTACATCGACAACTCCGATGCGATCCTGATCGGCGTCACTATGACTTCGGCCTTCTTCCTCTGCGCTTATGGAATCGGCAGTGGCCGCGGAAACCCTGTCGAGTCGTCGCTTCTCTTCGCATACGTCGTCCTCTGCGTCTACCAAATCTTCACTGATTATCTCCCCTCCGAGTCCACCGAGGCGGACCAACACCAGTCGTCTCCGCCCGACTTCCCGCCTCTGCCGCCCATCATCATGGCATCGTACTCGACCCTCCTTCACATGCTCGGCTCTCTTCCTTACGCCGTCCACTCGTCTCTCAGTCTTCTCTACGCCGCTTTCCAGACCATCACCCCATCCGTCATCATTTCGCTTGCCTTCAGACTTCTCGTCTTCTACTGCGCTACTCGCATCATCCCTGCGGTCCGCGAATCTGGGGCTAGGGCTCTCATGGAAGAGCCGTCTCTTGAGGAGTCGGACGCAGCCAACTGGCTCATTGGAACCATCACCTACTTCTCGCCGTCAATTCTGATTGCCATGTATACAAGCTTGCTTCTTCAGCATTTCTCGACCAACGACGGACCCGATGGTTGGACTCTTAGAGGAGGCGATCCAGGCGGGAACGTCTGGCGATGGACGAATGTGGCTGCGACAATGTCCCTTTACGCGGTCGAGCTCTACTTGGGCAACGAGGACCACGACAGTGGTCTGACAAACCATTGGAAAATGGATTGAGTGCGACATCATCCAGCATTGGCGAAGCGGTCTTAGGGTTCCTACGCCACGAAGACATGGGTGGTTACCCGTGTCCCAGGAAATTTTACTGAGCATCGCCCGTTCAAGTAGGCCAACCAACAAAATTGACCGATCAACGTACATAGGTCGTAACGACAGGACTACAGGGGCAGGCATGGAAGGGGAATAGGAAAGGCACAGAAATACGGCGTTTCGGGGGATGGGGGAGTCTGCATGCTCGAATGGCGACTATTTTACTGCGGATTCTGCGGAAGGGCTTCAAGTGACTTTGACGAGAGAGGCGGCTCTATAGTGCTGCGTGCTGCCACTGCTTAGGCATCTCTATATCACATTAGGAAACTTATCTTTTTAAATTGATTACCTTGGAAAGATTTCTGTTTGTCTTCTCCGTTATCCGTTCTGAGGCCGCTCTCGATCAAAACATGGACGAAACGAGAGAGTTCAACTGGCTTCTCGGGGATCGGATCAATCCTCGACACAATGGTCTCTGAGGCTGTAACAGGATGAAGTTAAAAAGTCGGGATGGGTTCAGAGCTGCTCGGGAATAACGCCGCTCGCACCCACTTTGACGACACTCGACTCTGTCGCAGCTCCGTCTTTTCTGGGGCCCCGGCAACGTCGCGCCCGCCCTCTCACTTACACATAACACCTGCACTTCTTCATTCTCACCCACCCCCTACCTCATCAACCCATCAACCCATCAACCCACGGTACATCCTTTCGTCGTCGTTAGCTGGAAACTTGAAAACGTCAATACCACCTGCTCACTATCAAGATGGCATCGACAAATAACCCGATGAGCTCGTCCACCCCGGCACCAGCCGTCTCCAAGACGACCCTACCCATGTCAGGCCTCCTCTGCGACGTCTACGGTCTGGAGGAGCTTGTCGCGAAGCAGGCCTCGACCGTCTCGTGCCTGTGGTTGCACCACCCACGCCTGCGCGCCAAAGAGGACATGGCGGACTTCGCGTGCCGGGTCATCTCGCAATGGGAGCAGACGTCGTCCGCATCCGAGTCCGCGCCCGGCACCGGAGATGCGGCAGGCGGCGGTGGCGGCAGGGCGCTCATCGCCGTGGCTTTCGATCAGCAGAACCACGGCACCAGGACCGTGTCCTCGACGGCGAGCGACTCGTGGCGCGAGGGCAACGCGACGCATGCGCTCGACATGTGGGCAATGGTTTCGGGCATGGTGAGCGACACGACGGCGCTGATCGATGTCGTTGAGGGGTACTTGAAGCTGGAGCTCGCGCGGAGGGGCGCTGGCGCCGAGTGGGCGATGGATCAGCACCTCGTGCTGGGCGTGAGCCTGGGTGGGCACAGCGCGTGGCAGACGATGTTCCGGGAGGAGAGGGTATCGGCTGGAGTTGTGATCATCGGGTGTCCCGACTACATGGGTGAGTACCGGTGGTTAAGGGTTGAAGAGGGAGCTAACGAATCGGTGACAGCTCTGCTTTCGGACCGCGCGAATAAGTCCAAGCTAGCGACCTTCTCGGCGTTCGACGACGGCGCCTCGTTCCTCGGCAGTAGGGACTTCCCGCCTGACCTCGTGGCGTCTTGTCTGCGGCACGACCCTAAGGGTACCCTCTTCGGCACCGGCGTTGTCCCGGCGTCGGCGGAGGGCCTCCCCGAGGATGAGCGGCGGCGTCTCAGCGGCGTTCTGGACGGTCTCGGCCTCCGATGCAAAAGGTTCCTCGTGTGCTCTGGCGCCGAGGATAAGCTGGTCCCGTACAAGATGTCGGAGCCGTTCGTCGAGTTCTTCGCTGGGGCGGCGGGCGCGTGGTACGCTGACAGGGAGGTAATGATCAAGAACAAGGTGTACGATGGCGTTGGGCACGCATTCAGCGAGGGGATGGTGGAGGACTCGGTCAGGTTTCTGGTCGATGCTGTTACCGAGAAGGATGGCGGCCGGGGGGGTGACGAGAGGAGGGCGAAGATTTAATGTGTCAGCAAATTGGGATCACGGTGTAGACCCAGAAATCGACTACAAACTCTTGGTGAGTTAAATAGAGTCTATGATTATATGCTCGGTGTTATGGTCTATCTTTCCTAGGCCCATGGCCTCTTCGCGTCTTCGACCAACGCCTCGTGGCCGTCTACGACCCTCGTGACAACACCGCTCCTCGCTCTCTCCTCCTCGCTCGTGAACAGCCTATCGTGCAGACCCCACGGGTTTCTCGCCCTCCTTTTGCCAGCCAGACTCGGCCCGACGCCGTGGGGATCCTGCGTCCACTCGTCCACGGCACGCTGCACGCCCGCGATGGCCCCCGTCTTGGCATCGCCATCCCCCCCATCGTTGCCCCCGTTTCCCTCGGCCCCCCCAGGGTCGGCAGCGTCACGCATCCCCGGTGGGTCGATGCCGACGAACCGCACCCTCCCAGGCGGGAATCCGATAGCGGCGCAGTGGCCGTCGACGATGCGCGGCCTCTTGAAGGCGTGGCTGACCACCGTCAGGGTGCGCGGCCAGGAGGCGCGGAGGCGGCGGAAGAGGAGGAGGGAGTGCAGGATGTTGTGGTACGAGTCCAGCGCGAGCGCGTCCGTGTGGATGCGGGACGCGAAGGGGGCGGCGATGTCGCCGCCGGGGGAGGACGGAAGGATGCCGAAGTAGGCGTTGGCGGCGGCGAGGTTGGCGTAGCTCTCTGCCTCCGAGAGGCGGGTTTCCCGACGTGTTGGTCCTCTGCGCGGCGGACCGTTAGCGTATGTGTCCTGTCAATGAGCTACGTGTAAACAGTTCGACTGCATGAAGTTTCAGATGGCCCGTCCTAGTGAACGCAGAGATAGATAGACACTCGAGCGATTTTCAGTGAGAAGGAGGGGGTGGGGGGGCAAGGAGGCATCAGTGGTCCCCACAGGGCCGAGGTGGTTGCGTGAGCTTACCCCGAAAACACCAGCACGGAAGCCGGGTCGTCCCGCAGCGCCGCCAGCCCGGCTTTGATGTGCTCGATGAACGTCGGGGTCTCGCCGGCTTGGAAGCCGGCGATGAGCCACTCCGACTCGGCGGCGCCGTTGGTGGGGCCGCCCGTCCAGATGCCGTGGCAGCAGACGATGATGAGGTTGCTCGTGGCCGGCATGGCGTGGTTCTGATAATGGCACGAGGAAGATCAGGCTGTGGCATGGTACCGTACAAGTCACAAGTCTGACGAAGTCGGGACAGATCCCCGCGCACTGAATGGGCTGTTGTGGATCATGTGATGCGGTGGCGGTGAGGATGTGGTGTTCTTCATCCATTTCGCAGATGAACGTAGTGAGGCCGTGACAGTCAGCAAGAGCCGCATAGAAACCATAATCTTCACGAATCCAATCGTACTGTGCTGGTGCAATATGCCAGAGTGGTGCATTGATATGAACTATGCCTTGATGCTTGATACTTGATCCAACCCTTTTTCATGGCAGAATTCTGTAGGCATCTCCGACCAGATAAAGGCTTCCAGTCAAGACAACAGGTCCGTCTCCCGCAGTATCGACAGCCCATTGAGTGGCCGCCTCAAGACCTCCCTCATCCGTGAAAATCTCCTTCGCGCCTGCATCTGATGCCATTTCCCTCAAGGTGTCCAGTGGCAAGGGCTCAACCCAGGGCATGGTCTCTCGTTTGGAAAAAGGCACGCAAGCGATACTGTCGCCGGCCCTCAGCAAGGTGCGAAGCATGCCTCCAGCGTCCTTTCCGTCCTGTTTAGAGACCGCCACGATCCACGTAACGGGTTTATCTTCATCCCGCAGGCGTCGCTCGACATACGTGGACAGTGTCTCGGCCGACTGCGGGTTGTGAGCACCGTCAATGAGAATGGGCTTCCCTTTCCGTGACGGATACTTCTCGCCAAGTTCCAACCAGGACAGCCTGCCCAAGTGTGTGATGTCCTTCAAGATAGGCAATGCCTTCTCGACGGAGAGATCCAGATGCGGGTAAGCAAGCTGAAAAGCTGTGATGGCGCATGCCATATTCTGGGCCTGGTGAGGCATTAATTCGGATCGATACAGGGTCTCCAGTAGGCCGGTCGGATTTGTGGTGAGGTGCAGCGGTGCCGAGACACTTGCCGCGTGTTGCCGGAAGACCTCAAGGACTTCGGGTGGGTTGCTACCGTCGACGACGCACGGGACACCGGCCATCATGATGCCGGCCTTCTCCTTGGCAATCTCGGGTAGGGTGTTGCCGAGGAAGGCCTGGTGGTCGAGGCCGATCTTGGTGATGACGGTGACCTTCTTCCGCTTGAGGGCGTTTGTTGAGTCGAGTCGCCCGCCAAGGCCGACCTCGACGAGACCCATCTGCACGTCGGCGCGGCTAAAAACGCCAAAGGCGATGAGGGTCGTCACCTCGAAGATGGACAGGGCCTCCTGCGATGCATCTTGCGCTAAACGGGCCTGCTCGTCGTCCAAGATCTTGCGTCGGACGTCGTTGTAGATGTCCTGCTGGACGGGGACGCCATTGATCTTGATGGCGTCGCGCGGCTCGATAAGGTAAGGTGAGGTGAAAAGGCCGTTGGATATGCCAAGAGACCGGCAGAGGGCCGCAAGGTACGTGCAGGTGGTGCCCTTGCCGTTGGTCCCGGCAACGTGGATGGCATCCCACTTCTGTGGGACGCCTTCGAGAGCCCTGGATATGCGATGCAGACCTAGGCTGATGCCCTTCATCGCCATGCTTGGAGCGTGCCGAAGTCGTCTCGGGGTGTCTTGTAGTGAATGTGCGGCTCTGAATGAATGTTAAGCTCAAGGGACCGCCAGCCCGTCTCTCTCTCGTAACCCGGCAACGGATGGAGGTACCTGAGAGGGTGGTTCCGCCTGTATGAGTGAGTCACTGGAATGCTCTGGTGATGTACGGGATACTCCGTACGGGTCTTGGATTTTCAGGGTCCTCGATGTCGCTTCCAGGGGAGGGCTGGATGCTGCAAGTTTGCACGACAGTACTCTGTACAGATGCTACCTACAGATGTTACCTAGGTGCCTTGGTGCCTACCGGTAAATAACTACCTACCACCTTGGGAAAGAGGAAGCTGGGCACGGCACGTACTTGCCTCCTGTAGGTAGGTAGTCCGCCCAGCCACGCCTGTGACTGTCGAAGCCTGCAGACGATTGCATCGACTTGCTCCCTCAGCCACATTTCGAGAGGCTCCCCGACGTCTCCACTATCAATACCCCATTCATTCCCATACCGGGCGCCGAGGAGCCTTCATGATTGGTTAAATATGACTTGCTTCTCGATTTGACGCCACATGGCAAGGAGTCCCCGGGCCTGCAGCCAGCAAGCTGCAAAGGAGCAGGATTGGAGCGGCCAGCCACTCACAAAAGCACCGGCGCTTTCCCCCCGTTCTCCCTCACATTGTCCTTTTTAATTTTCTTCATCACCGCGCATGCCTTTTGGTTTTTCCCTGCCGTCCCTGACTGTCCCAGTGCCCCGTTTCCGTCACTGACCCGACCCATCCTTTTCCTCTTTCCCGTCCGCCTCCCGCCCCACGCAAAAAAGCTACTGTAGGTACCTTACCTACGGAGTATTGGCTACGCGCAATCGCGAATCCATCGCGAAACACGGCTCGCGGCCCCATTTCAATCCCGACGACGTCGATTGGATCCATCTCGCGATCCATTCGACATCCCTCCTCCATCACCCCTCGTCTTCATCGTTGTTGATTCATACATCGTGCGCGCAACTAGCCGCTCAAGATGGGACTCCCGTAAGTTTCCCTCCCACCCCTGCGCATTCACCGACTCGCTGCATTTGCCCATGCGCCAGGCTTCGACGGACGCTGGCTCAATCTCAGCCCGCGCAGCCGTGTCACCCCAATGTTCCCATTCATGTCCATCTCGTCGTCTCTTCCCGTTCATCACAAATCGCCCGTATTTTTGTGCGCAAGCGATGTCCGTCTCGATGGCGCCGACGCCGCAACACATCGCATTCGCAATCGCGGCTGATGTCGGCAGCCGCCTCCAATATCGCCATCACACCCATCGCTAATCTCGCAACCGCCCATCTACAGTCTTTTCATCGCTCCCGTCGAGTCGGACGTCCCCTCTCATATTGGCGACAAGTCCGAAATGTCGCGCCATGCCCGCTCCGCCATTCGCCGCGCCCGCCGCAACATCGATTCTCGTCCTTTCCGACGTCGCGCCGCATTGCTCCGCGATAACTTCCCCACTCCCGGTCCCGAATCTGTCGCGCTCCCCCGTTATCCATGGATAGAGTCTGGCCATCTACCACCGCCGGAGGCTTACGTCGCTCCTCCCCCGCGGACTATACCGCCCACGGAGGCGGATCGGGGCGCCCCCACTCCCGAGAGTACCGAGCTGCGTGATGCGCTGCGGGAGATGAGAAATCGGGCCGCGGAACGGGGCCCTGAAGCCAGCGAGGCTCGATTGATCTCCCTTTTCGGCGAACGCTGGGCTTTTGAAAACTTGCCTCAGCCTTCTCGGACCAGCGCCACCCCCCCAGCTGGCGAAGAGCAAAGCGGCTGGCAGGAGCCTGAACGGCCGTCTTATCCGCGATTCCCCCGTGCGCAGCTTGATCGCATGTCGATGGTAGGCTCCCTTGTCAAATTGTTTGACTTGGATTGCAGAACTAACCCGCAGACTAGCCTGCCCCACCGGTTGCTGCCCGGTTTGACCGCAGTCCCGACCACCTGGTTGCCGCCAGATTCTCTGGTCGAAGGCAGCATGTGGAGCCGCGAACGGTACCCCAGACTTTGCACCAGCGCATCCGTCGGACACGTCCTTATGGACAACCCAACGAACCGTCTTTGCCTGACGGCCTCGGCGACCGCGACCGAAGCTTGAGTCCCGACGAAGACGGCGTGTGGGACACGCTACTTACTACGCTGACACCAGACCCGCAGCCTCCAAGTGCTGGATCGTCCTTCGCCTCGGCGTCAGCTTCCGCATCGGCCTCGGCCTCTGCATCACAGTCACAGAGTGCCGCCGCTTCATCGCGCACCTCGCTCACCGGACCTGAGACGACCGAAGAGACTCTTGAACAGCCCTGTGAATCTGGCCTCGACAATTCTGATGATGAAGGCCAGGAGGCCATGCATGCGACCAGGTCCTGGCCAGACCACTGGACGATGAACTATCCCTCGAGGCACCGTCGGTTCGTCGCCGGTCTGGACGCAAACGCCCCAAGCAGGTTGTCATACATGCGAGACGATTCATCATATAGGCGAACCGCCAGAACGCCCGCTGCCCGCAACGCCGAAGATGACGATAATATGCGAGCTCGTCGACGACACGAACTTCTTCGACATTACCGGATCACCAACCGCGACCCCACGCCGCTCCCGGAGCTACTGAATCACATTGTGCGGGACTCGAGCGAAGAGGCAGGAGGCCCCGGTGGCCAGGAGGATGGCAACGGTGACGCTGACGGTGACGCTGCCTCGCCGAGCCACAACCAAGCGTCCAACGACAATGCATTGCATGGAATGCAGATGATTGTTCGCAACCTCGCGCGCCGGGAAGATATTCCCGATGAGTGGTGGGCCGGTGCCGGGCTCAGCCGGACCCTGCCAGAGGGGCCATGAAGAGCGACTGCGCTGCGCATGGGTCGCTGTTACGTTCTTCCATGAACAACAAGGAACGGCCTGCTTATGATGGGGAAAAGCTCTTGAAAAGGCATTGCATTTTTGACTGAGGATTTGGGCGTTCAAGGTGTTAGACGCCTGCTATGGACAGGGCACGGCCTTATTGGGTTTGCCGACGCCACGCTGCGAAATGGGCCGTCTGTATAATATTGTGTAGTCGTGGAGCCGGCCGAGTTCAGCCTCGGGCCTCGAGGGACAGAGTTCAGTTCCCTTAGGCATCAAATCTCTACGAGTATGCTAGGGCTGGGCGATAGGTGTCTCAATTGGATGGGCGACAGGACCCGATATTCTAGAGACGGAGAAGATAATGAAATGAACTGGCAGCCAGTCACTTATTTGTTGATTGTTGTGAAGTCGAGGCATGGGGTGGGTGACATAGTTGACAGCGTGACCAGCACAAAATGGACACTGGACGTAAGCAAATGAAGTCGACATGTCTCAGTTCCACGACCTTGTCTCAAGAGATTTGTTCATTGGGCGAGTGCCCTCGATACTCGAGGAATGAAAGCTGGCAATAAGTGGAAGTACAATGTCACATCGTTGACTTGATTATCGGTCGCAGACGTTTGCGGTGGCGGCGGTGTTTCTTGGGGTTGATGCAGGTCGCCGGGCTGGCCACTGACATTCACGGATCCGGAGGGGTCGTATCCGTACAGTATTAGTGTATCGTTCCCGCGCAGATCCGTCAGTTTGAAGCGCTGCGGTTAGCGTCGTCTCCTTCGCCCTTGTCTGCCGGCCGTCTGTCGTCTTTGCTTGTGGCCGGGCTGGATAAAGGTCAAGCTTTGGGGGGGAGGGTGGACAAAATGAGAGGGGGACTCAGTGGCCCTGTCCTAGACATGGGGGTTTGGACTGGGGGGGGAGAAGCTGAGGTAGGGGTAGGTATCCGTAACTTGCCTGCATGCAAACCAGGGTGTTGTTGACCTTTTGGACCAGACACTGTCACGTCGTTACTACGGTGAAGAGCGACTCGGGCAAACACTGAATGATTGGAGAATGGGACGGAGGGGAGGGTATCGGGCGTGACGTGCTTCCTGTCTGGGTTTTGGCCCGAATTGGGAAATTCTGGGGAAGAACACGTAAGAGGGGTGGAATGTGTCTGAGCGGGATAAGAAAGGGGAGTGTCGAGTGTCGCCCGTTAGATGGCTGCGCGTGTCCGCCTTGACCTTCTTTTGTTGTTGTTATTTGTCGAGTAGGGACACCAGCGGAGCGTACGTGCGAATAGACTGTCCAGGAAAACCAGGCGATGGAATTCGAGTCGCGGGTGTTGGTGGCCGGCGAACGTTCATTGTGTTTCCGGTTCAGGCCGGGTGCTCCTTAGCCCTTGGCGCGCGGCCTGTGAGAGCTTCTAGCGAGGCTAGCGCGTGGCCGGCGTTTGTTCAGCAAGTCGCAACTCAGGCATCATCACAGCACCACCAAACGTGGTACCTGTATCCGTACGTTGTAGGCTGCACTACGTAGGTAACTAACTGCCTAAGATACCTAGGTAGGCAGGTAAGCAAGCATTGCCCACTCGCTGCCCCGCTCGCCCCTCATCGGTCATCACAGCCAGCCTAAGCCCAGGTGGATGGAAATTCCAGCAAAGGCTACCATCACGATCGGGTGAGGTTCTGACCAGGGTTCTGCGAGATGAATCGGTGATATGATGGTCGTCACTCGTGAGACTAGTAGGCATGCATGGAAAATGGGGACTGCTGGTGTGATTTGGGTTGCGTGAACGGATTTTTGATACCCAGGCACTCCAGGGTACAGTACCTACCTACCTACCTAGGGTGCTAGGTACCTAAGCAGCTAAGGTACCTAGGTACGGTAAGAGGGGGGATGAGGTGGTAGGGCATCCGTCGTTCGTTGATTGCTGCCCTGCGGCTACCTGACCACTGACCACTGACCACTGACCACTGACCGCTAGCTGGGCTGACCGCTGGAGTCGACCTGACGGGCCCTGGCTGTGTTGTTTTTCTAATCTTCCACTTTGCTTTTTTACAGCGAACGTCCATGGAAGAGCCTGGTGCTGGTGCGGCCAGTCCTATCTATGGCCCGTGTGCATCAATCGGTCAATGTGAGCCAAAAAAATCATCATCTTTCTCCAAGGGATCCATTTTGGCTTGCTCCCCTACGAATAGAGTAGTCATTCCTTTGGGGACCTTTCTCCCTCGTCTTCTTCTTTCCTTCCGTCTCTCTTCCGCCTCTAGTCCCTGGGTTTCGCTGCTCCCTAGCAAAGTTGGTATCTTGGTGTCTACACCACGACATCGTCGCATCTGTCTCTTTCTCTCTCTCTCTCTCTCTCTCTCTCTCTCTCTCTCTCTCTCTCTCTCTCCACCTAGCGCGCCGCTCGTTTTCCTTGGACCCGAACCCCCCTCCACCAACATCACCGCGCGACCGGCATACAAGCCAGACCAGACTGAAACCAACGTTCTTGACGACAGCAGAAGACGCCTTACGAACCTCCAAGAAGAAGGGATCAACAGACGTCATTCATCTTGTCTAATTCTGACCCCGAATCCCGAGCGAAGCAAAACGCCCATGTCCTTCCACCACTTGGAATCTCTGTCGCCTGCCTGTGTTCCTCGCATGTTGTACGTGCGTGTGTCTTGAACGTGTACGCATCTTTCTCCAGCGTCATTCGACATTGGCCCTACACCATAGTTGCGCGCGCGCCCTACAACGCACTTGGTTCGCTCATCCTTCGACTCGGTTCCTTGCCCCTCCCCACCGATGCTCACCGGCATCTCCATGGACTAAACCGCCGTTGCAAAACCACCGAAGCCGAACCGACCGACCGAATCCACGTCCACGAATCGCGACTCGACTGGCATGCCGTCCTGCCGCCGGGCTACGTGCAGCGCGCCCTCTTCATCTTTGCCCTAACCGCTGCCCGCTTGCTGTCCCGCGATCCTTAAAACGTCCGTACCCACCTGCGTCGACTTCGGCGCCGTCCAAACCCCCCCTCGGAACAGCCCCGCCCACGAGGGCTCCCGCGAACCCCCCGAATCCGGTCGAAGAATAGAGGGTGAGAGTGAGAGAGTGGGAGAGTGACGGAGAGGGATAAAGAGAGGTCTGGTCTCGTGCCAGACTGTCTGCCCACCGCCGGCCATGCCCAATCCTTCGCCACCCTCCTCGGCCTCCTCATCTGTCGAGCGCCAGTACCATGCAAACGGCAGGGCGGCCGTGGTCGCCTCCCGCGAGAGGGGCTCGGGAACACCGCGAAAGGAAAAACAGGGCCCAAGAGAGAGTTCTGCGCTGCAGGACCCTGGCTTGAAAGACTATGTGCGTATACGCGGCCATTAGGTCTGATCCGGACCCTTGGGCAACGGTGCTTTGTCAAGGACGCATGGCTAACGCTCATGTGTATTACAGCGCTTAGGGGAGTGCCTCGGAAAGGGAGCTTTCGGGTCCGTCTACAAGGCATTCAATTGGGGAACCGGCGAAGCTGTCGCCGTTAAGCAGATCAAACTCGCTGACCTGCCCAAGAGCGAGCTGCGCATGATCGAGGTATACCTTTGTTCCTGGAGCTTGTATCTGCCCATCGTCCTATGGCTAGCCGAGACTGACGCCTTTCCAGTCTGAAATCGATCTTTTGAAAAACTTGCATGTGGGTGTTTCCGAGCCAGCCAAGCTGTGAGGTGCCTCAGCTGACAGCTTTCTTAGCATGACAATATTGTCAAGTACATTGGCTTCGTCAAGTCGGCCGACTGTCTCAATATCATTCTGGAGTAGGACAAGCCCTCACCCCTACTAACCATGGCTGACACTGCCTCAGGTATTGCGAGAACGGCTCTCTTCACTCGATATGCAAGTCATACGGCAAGTTCCCCGAGAATTTGGTTGGCGTCTACACGACCCAGGTCTTGCAAGGCTTGCAGTACCTTCACGACCAGGGAGTCATTCATAGAGACATCAAAGGAGCCAACATTCTCACGACCAAGGACGGCAAGGTCAAGCTCGCGGATTTTGGAGTCTCGACAAGCACTCTCGCTGGAGGACAGGACAAGGAGGCCCAGGTCGTCGGCACTCCTTACTGGATGGCGCCCGAGATCATCCAGCTTTCCGGCGCCAGCCCTGCGTCTGATATCTGGAGTGTGGGGTGTACCGTCATCGAGCTGTTGCAGGGCAAGCCGCCGTACCACAACCTTGCCGCCATGCCCGCGCTTTTCGCCATCGTCAACGACGACCACCCCCCGTTACCCGAAGGCATCTCACCGGTGTGTACCTCGCCCATCTCGGCGTTCAAAGCAAACACAGCTGACATCTTGTAGGCGTCTCGGGATTTTTTGATGCAATGTTTCCAGAAAGACCCCAATCTGAGAGTGACGGCGAGAAAACTCTTACGGCACGCGTGGATCATCGGATGCCGAAGAAGCGACGCACCCGTTTCCAAGGCCCCAGCCAATTTCAGCCAAGCAGTGGAGGAGGTAAAACAGTGGAATAAGGCCCTCAAGTCCTCCGAGAGCTCACTAAGAGTGTCCACCGGTTCCGACAGCGGATTTCCCGGTATGCAAGGCCATCCCGGTGCAAGATTTGGCGCCAATGAACCGCACCGGCCGAACCTGATCACTCAGCCTAAGGGGCCTCTGGCCCTCGCGAAACCAAGAAGGACACCTGAAGCCTTTAGGTCTCCCGAGCTTGCTAGTAAGTTTTGGTCAATATACATGGCGGCGCAGGAGAATGGTGTTGACATGGTGGCAGACGACGACAACTGGGACAACGACTTCGCGACGGCCATCTCACCAAGCGCACTGCACTTGCCTCACCTTAAGCCCCAGGACAACTTTGGGGGTCTGCTATCTGCCGACAAACTCAAGGCCTTCGCTTCAATTGCAGACCCTCGAAACGATTCTGAGAGTTACGATGACGACTTTGAGGGGGAGCTGTTGACGATCAAGGGGCCCCGCCAGTTCGCCGACTTTGAGCTTCAGGAGCAAACAATCCGCCCAATATCCCGCAAGAAGAGTGACAAGTACGCAGAACCCATGAAACAACAACATCAGCAACAACAACCACAACAACTGCCGGCAAAGTCCAGCCCGCGGAAGACGGCGCATTGTAGAAATCCTTCTCGCCCCAAATCCTCCAGCAAGCCGCAGCTTGGCCCCGGTAGATTTGAGATTCCCGCTCCTCCAGACCTGGCGTACAGGGAGCAGAACACCGAAGACTACTCAGATTTGTTCCTTGAAAACGACAGTGTCTTCAACGACAACGAACTGAACCCATTCGGCAAGAAGGTACGTTCATCCTTGGTCTTTGATTCCCTTGCTGACACAACTAGGCCGATTCTCCTCAGCTCTTTCATCCTTCGGATCTTACAAGTCTGCCTCGTTCGACACAATCACCCGTGGCAGGGGGCTCGAGACGGCCACCTAGCGCGAAATTGCGCCCCTCCGTATTGCCAGATCGTCCAATGCGAAGAACCAGGTCGTCCATCGAGATACAAAAGTTTGCCGAAGACGAGGGCGACGAAGACTTCTCTGACATCTTCGGGCCCGAGGATGCGGTCACAGAGAGGGAAGAGAGCGACAGGGGCTCGGAGGACGGCGGCCTGATGGTGCTCTCGAAATATTCGAACAACTCGTGGCTGGGTGATGACGAGGACGAAGACGACCCCTTTGCTTCCATGGATCCGGGGTGGGACGAGATGGATTTGGAAGCAAACATTGCCAGGGACAGACACGCGAGGCTGGCAGGAAAGGTCGAAGGACTCGTGCGCTCCCTGAAGACCTCAGAAGGCGAAGAGAAGCTTTGCGAGCTGGCCGAAGACTTGGTGAGATTGATCTTGCGCACGTTGTGGGAGAGTCGGCTAACCAAAATGCAGCTTGCCTTGCTTTGGGAGAATACCGAGATAAAAGACTTGATTCTCAGTGCTCATGGCCTGCTGCCGATTCTGGAAATTCTCGAACCATGCACGGTCAAGAGCAGGCAACAAATGATCCTGTCACTTTTGAAGGTCGTCAACACTGTAAGTCAAGCCAATGAGGACGTAACGTGTTTAGCAAAACATTGACTGGGCCTCGGCAGATCATTCTGGACGATGTCGAGATCCAAGAGAATCTTTGCTTCGTCGGTGGGATTCCGATCATCACCAAATTTGCAGCCCGCCAATACTCCAACGAAATCAGGCTGGAAGCAGCCGCCTTTGTGCGCCAGATGTACCAGACTTCCACATTGACCCTGCAAATGTTCGTCAGCGCTGGTGGTCTGAACGTGCTTGTCGAATTCTTGGATGAGGACTTTGATGATGCGCGAGACCTCGTCCTAATCGGCGTTAATGGCATCTGGAACGTCTTTGAGCTTCAAGGACCTACTCCGAAGAACGATTTCTGCCGCATCTTCTCGAGAAGCAAGATCCTGTACCCGCTTGCTCTGGTGCTCCATAGAGTGCTCGACGAAGAGGGCGAAGACGACTTTTCCGAGCTCATCGAGGGGCGAATTGTCAACATATTCTACCTCTTTTCCCAGGCTGAAAATTACGTCAAGGAGGTTGTCGCTGACCGACAAGTATTGAAGAGTGAGGAAGCCTTCGCTCGGTATGTTTGACTACCCGCTTGCTGACACTCGACCAGGCGTTTTGAAGGACTTGCGACGAATGACGCCGAACCACCAGATCACGATGCTCAAGTTCATTAAGAACCTCTCTATGTTGTCGACGACGATAGAAACGCTCCATACCGCTGACGCCATTGATTTCCTGATCGATGTTCTTGGCTACAGTATGAAAAAGGGGCACAATCACTTCCGAGAGATATCCAACCAAGTTTTGAACACCTTGTTCAACTTGTGTCGCCTGAGTAAGGAGCGACAGGAAGACGCAGCCGTTGGCGGCATCATTCCCCTGCTCATGAAGATTATGCAGACCGATCGCCCTCCAAAGGAGTTCGCCTTGCCTATACTGTGCGATATGGCGCACTCGGGGAGCAAGGGCCGCAGATATCTGTGGCAAAACAAGGGGCTGGATTTCTATGTCTCTCTTCTGGCGGACCAATACTGGCAGGTAACGGCACTGGATGCTATCTTTATCTGGCTTCAAGAGGAAACAGCAAAAGTTGAAAGCCATCTTCTGGATGGGAAGTTCACCGACGCGATTGTCGCCTGTTTCCACACTAACAAAGTCAACTCATTCGACGCTAACCTCTTGGAGCCTCTGCTGAAGCTTCTGCGGCTGAGCCCTTCCATCTCAGGATCGCTTGCGAAACCCGAGATGTTTGCTGGCATTGGTCAGAGACTGGGCCACAAAAAGGCCGTCGTTAGACTAAACTTGCTTCGTTTGGTGCGCAACATCATGGACGCCTGTGACCCAGAGATGCTGGGCATGGGCAATGGCAGCAGCTCTCTGAACGTCAAGCAAGTCAGATCTCTGTTCGACACCATCCAAACGCTGGCAGAGAAAGACACTGCTGTGCTCGTTCGCAACCTCGCGTCAGAGTTGGTCAAGTCACACAACGAGAGTGAGCTATACGACATGGCCTCGGAACGCAACGGGTCGTCTGGGTCGGTGGCATCCCGACGCTCGGGGTCCGGGCCCAGGCTGAAATCTTCATACACGCCGCCAGGCCTTCATCACGCAATGTCGATGCCTGCCACGCCCACGCAGCCACAGTCCCGTCATCATCGGCTATCTCAGATACCACCAGGATCCGGCGGCGCGTACATCGAGGTGGCCGCAAGCCCACGGCGGACGGCTGTGCAGGAGCGGGAGGCCATTCTCTACCGCCCACGTAGCAGAGATGGGGCCACGAGCATTCCCAGACGGGTAAGCGGCGAGATGTCGTCAAGCATGCCTACCGGGCCATCATCAGGAAAAAGCAGATTGCCTCGCCACTCATTCGCGAGACCTAGCAGCTCGTCCGGACAACCTCCACTGGTGAGGTCAGAGAGTTCCTTGTCAAATAAAGAGAACATGGGCAGAACAACTTCAGCCATATCAGCACCTGCGGCGGCATCGCCAGCTCTTCCGACGAGTATGGCTAACAAACGGCGAAGCAGGGCTCCGAGCTCGGACGTCAAGTGGTCTTCATAGTTGGAGGATTGAGCGATAACCCCATCCCAGCCATCCGGCTGTATTCTCTTTTTATTTTTGTCTTTTTTTGTCTTTTTCTTTTTGCATGTGCGAGCGGACGTCTCGTACCATTGGGTCACATGCCCCGTAGGCCAAGAGCCTCACTACAGCTCCCACCTCGGTTGGGATATGATATTTACTTACATTTTGTGAGGTGGGTCCGGGAAGGGGGCATAGACGAAGGGCTGGGAGGACGACGCGTATGGTTTTGTCACGTTGTACGTTCTGCAATGAGATGAGACGATGCTGCCATGGATTGTACTCATGCTAGCGGGGCGGGATTCGCAAGGGAATGCGAAGAGAGAGAAGAAAAAAGCATACCGAAGCAGCTTTATCCATTCGAATTTCTCTCATTGACTTTATGATGCCCGAGGGCGTAACTGGTCAAGTTACCCAGAACACGCACGGGATAGATGCGTTTGTCTAAACGCACTGAATAAGACAGAGTGGGGCATTAGAAACATCGTATAGCAAGCAATTGCATCTTCTGACTTTGACGGGCCATCCTACGCCGTCATTGTGTGTCTGCGTCCTTCGTCCCCTCAATGGATGAATGGTATCCCAGTCTCCCGACGACCAAGGCCCACCTGTCTAGTCCCTCCTCCTATATTTAACCCCCTCCCCTTTAATCACGCGGCAATATTCTTGTCAAGGAATGGTGGGGGATCTCCCGCCTTCGGAGAGGGAGGGCAGGGGCGGCGGCGGCGACACATGACCTCTCCTCTCCTCAGGAGAGCCACGCGTCGCCGCCGAGGACCTCACTCCAGGCCCGGCCCTCGTCGCTCCGGACGAAGCCGCGGGCGTCCTCGACGTCGGCGGCGCCAAAGTTGCGTCCGTAGAGGTGCGGGAAGCAGCCCGCCCCCGCGGGGAGGTCGTCCCACCGGATCTGGGCCTCGAGGGCGGCGTAGGGGAGCTTGAGGAGCCAGAGGGAGACGGAGGCGGAGAAGAAGCGGTCCGCCGTGCC
>PJEX01000231.1:42890-62030 GCA_005350895.1 Colletotrichum tanaceti
GTGAGAGTAAGTGAGATGATCGAGAAAGGGGGGGGGGGGGTGGTTCGTTTGCGAATCACGGGGGACGGACGTAGTGCCAGACTCACCTGCTCGGCGGTGCTCAGATGGATGAAGCCGTCGTTGCGGTCGAGGTCCGAGAGGGGGTACTCGGCCGGCAGCGGCGAGGGCGGCGCCTCGGGGACGATTTTGTAGAGGTACTGCGGCATCTGCGCAGGAGCGGGCATCTTGGTCGGCTCTTCCTTTTTTCCCCTTTTTTCGTAGGCTTTTTTCGTTTATTTTTATTTTTTGCCCTCCTTGTTCTGTCCGCCCGTGAAGTTGTTGTCTCTTCGATGTGTGTGACAGAGGTCTTCTGGATACGTGATATGTGTAAGAGTAGCCTTCGATGAGGTCTGGACGTTTCGGTACGTTTGAGTGGTTTGTGCGGGGGACGCATGCGTGAGAGTGATATTGACGGTATTAACCCCACTTTGTTCATCAGCCTTCACACATACACACACACCTCTACACACAGACACTATTAATTCACACATTCCTACATAGGTAGCCAGCACCTTCCGCATCTCGCACCACAACGACTATGGCCCAGTATATTTATCATCAATGTGGTTTTGTTTTTACAGGGACACTACATCCCATGTTTGGCTTCATTGATTCCTTCGTCGCTCACCCCCTTCCTCCCTACTTTTCGGCTCAGCTCAGTCTTTTCCTCCCTCCCTTACGTGTGGCCAATCGCCGAGACACACCTAACTAACACCTTTGCTCCCGATTCACCCCAACCATGCCCCCTCACCTCACCTGCGTCCCTACTCTCCTTTTTGTTTAACCACCACCTGTCCAGACCACCAGTTAGTCATAAGAAAGCCTCCGCGACATTCTGCAGATGACTCCGATCAACTTTTCTGTTATTGTCTCGCCGGGATGTTGAAAAATAAAAGCCCTTCCAACCGACACCGCCGTCAATATGGGTAGTCAAATTAGATACCAGAACATCGTGGCATCGTAGAGGCACCTCTACCACTCTGCTGTCGTTGTTCCGTATGGTTGGTAAAGCTGTCGAGGTTGAAGCGCCGCCTATCATAATCGTTCATCCCCACGCGCCGTCAGCACGGGGGTTTTCTTTCGATCTCTGGCCCCATCTCCTCTTGGTCCTCAGATGCGCTGGTAGAATAGCAGATACGCGACCTTGTTATCCTTGATGTTGTCCTTGGCCAGCTTGCCCTTGGGAGCAAGGCCGTTGCCGTTGGCGACTGCGCTCCATTTCTTCTCACCGCTCTTGTCACCGCCCCTGGCAGATGTCGTGACCTCCTTCCAACCGTCACCCTCGTCCTCGTCGGCCATGGCTCCGAACCGGTTGGCCGATGCGTCGCGAGAGGCGGGGCCGGATCGGCCAGTCTCCTTGACCTCCTCCTCGGCACCAGCTTCAGCCACATCTTCGCTGCGGACCCGCCGGATGACCGTATCATCAAGCCGGATCCACTCGTTGTCGTCTTGCCGTCGCACATCCACCGTGTAGTGGCCGCCGTTGGCTTGTTTGCCATGGTGGTAAACGACGCCGATCAGTCTGTACTTCGGCATGGGCGCACCCTCTGCAACAAGCGCGTTGCGTCGTCTTTTGGAAAGAACCTCGGCCGGAAGCTGCAAGTCAAGCGGGTAACCAACCTTCTTTCCAATCTTCGTGGTTCCCTCGGTGTCGAACTTGAAGCGCTTGAGATGAAGGATAAGAATGGGGGGAAGCGTCTCAATCAGCGTCTGCTTCGTCATAGGGGCAGCGTCGCCTTGCAGTCTCTCAGGTACCGTCAACCCCTTGATGGCATCCACAACGTTGTAAATGTAAGGAGCGCCGATGTCAAGCTGCAGCGACTGGAAGGGTTCGGTGGTAACCGAATCCTTGATCCCAGGACGACGAAGCTCCGACCGGTACTGTCCACTGAAGAGCCGGGTGATGGGCGTCGTCGAGCTGGCCCCAGATGAGCGCGTCTCAACGGCCCGCTGTCTGGATCCAACCTCAAACCATCCCTCCGCGCCGTCAGTTGACTCGACAGCGCTGGCCGCAGAGGATGTCGGCCTTGTTTCGGCAGAGCCATTGGCGAGACCACCGGCTGACATGACCTGGGCGCACTCTTCGTCGATGGCATTCAATATCAGGCCAAGGAACTCCTGGGCATCTTGTTGGTGACCGCGCTGCAAAGGCATTAGCCGGGAACTCGATCAAAAGCAAAGGACAACATACCCTCATGCTCGCAAACGCTGGGAGGGGCTGAATAGCCTTGTAGACAAACTCCGGAATGAACGATTCGCCGTATTGCTCCATTTGTTCGCTCTTGAGCTTGCGGCGAAGTTTCTCGACTGAATCGGTTGCGTCGATAACCCGGAACTCTCTCATGAACATGATCCTGGCAAAAAGTCAATCACCAAGCTTGCCTTTTTGGCAACAGCCAACGAAACTTACATGGCGTCAATGACGGGCGTATCGCTCTTGAACTTGTGGACGGCTCTCTTGCTGACCTGGTCCAGGAAGTTGTAGAAGGGTGCACAGAACAGAAGAACTTGCAAAACCTGCACTTGTTAGCAATATAGCTTGATGATATGGAAAGAGAGGACCCACTGAATTCATATAGCACATGTTGCCGGTATTGATGAGGCCTCTGGGCTCGATGAACTGGACCTTGGCAGGGTTGCTGACGCGGAAGTCCTGGATAGCAGCAGCAAGAGAGTTCGTGATTCCCGCCGAAAAGCTGGAAGCACCACCGTTAACCGTACCGTCTCCATTCGTGGCTCCACCGTTGGTCGCCGTCGGAGCAACAGGGTCATCGGCACTGGGCTGGGCTTTGGAAGCTGCAGCAGCCGCAGCAGAGAAGAGACCGCTCCACGTCTTCGGGGCTGCCTTCACGGGGGGCGCCGGTTGATCGCCGGCCTTCTGCTCCGCACCAGTTGCATCCGTTGTCTCCGCCGCCTTTGCAAACTTGGTTTCCTGGGCTGCGGACTGCTTCGGCTCTTCGGCAGACTTGCTGATACTAGCGGGCTTGGTCTCCTTGGGGCTACTTCTGGGGAGAACGGGCACAACCGGGATAATGGGAACAGTAGGGCGAGAGGCAGAAACGTTTGAGGAGCTTGTCGTAGGTCTCGCGCTTTCCTTGGGTGTCTGGGGTGTGGCACGGTCTGAGGCAGGCGCATTTGCTTTGGGACTACCCGCGTTTGACACACTGGTTGCCGATCTGTCACTCTCCTTAGGAGTCTCAGAAGTCAAGGAATCCGCTCGGAGAGTGGCGCTCTCCGAGTCGGTGTCCTTCGAGTTCCAGAATGCCGACTTCTTGGATGGGGCTTTCATAGCCGAGCCAGGCGTCGCATCGCGCATCTCAGTGGCACTTGCCTCGGCGGGCAACTGACCGGCCGAAGCGTTGGACTCCAACGCGCCTTCATGTTGTTCCACAGGCAGTGTCAGATCTTGAGCGTTTGCACTCATCAATCTTCTCCGCCGTCTTGACTTGGGAGCTCTCCTCGGAAACGGCGCCTGGTCAGGTGGCGTCCACGGGAGCTTTGGCTGCTTAGCAACGTGATCGTTACGGCAAGAAGTAGATAGACTTACCGGTGCCCGGAATTCCTTGTTCTGTTTGGGAATCTCCGGACTCTGCGGAACTGGGGCGGCAGGTACAGAAGGATGGAAAGGCTCGGCAAAAGGCGTGACCACTGAAGACGAAACGACTGAGGAGGCGACAACTGAAGGCGCAACCACCGAAGGCTCGGGAGTCGGCTCAATGGGCTGAGGCGGAGGAGGAGGCGGCGGCGACTGAACAGGGATGGCAGCGGGCACGGGGGGCGGTTGGTAGGGCGTCGACAGCGCAGGAGACGGTTGAGGCGGCTGGGTGTACGGCTGTGGAACGCTGACGCCGGCCATGGGAACATACTGAGGCATCGCCTGTGGTGACCGAACGTAGGGCTGCTGTTGCTGGTAGTGCATGTAGCTTGAAGGCATGCCGCCGTTCTGGTATTGATGCGGCAGTTGGTGGTAGTACGGTGCCGCGACGTACGGGTTCATGTAGTTTGGATACATGGGCATGTGCTGCTGTTGGTATTGCTGCTGCTGGTATTGCGCGTATGTCGGTTGCTGCTGCATCCTCCGCCTGTTACCTCCTCCGGGTCCGCCACCCATATCAACTCCTCCAGCACCTCCTGGCCCTCCAACCCCCGGCATGGCTTGCCCAGCCGGCAGATGACGATTGTTCATCCTGCCGGCTTGGGATTCGTGTATTTGCAGTGACCGTCCACGGCTGGAACTATCACTGCCTTGGATCTTCGACTGGCTTCGACGCGGTTACCGGGGCGGTCGCGATGGAGCGTCGACAGGAGAAGCGGCGGCCGGATCGTCCGTTCGATTACTATGTTGTTTGGTCGCGTGGGATGCGCGAAGGTAAAGGTTTCCAAAAAGCTCGCCAAGTAGTGCGTCGAATTTGCGGGGGGACCGGCAAAAAGAAATGGCTCGATTCAGATACAACCGCCGGGGCGAAAGCGTCACACTCGTCAGGAGTGATGAGCCGCGTAGTGGCGAAAGGGCGGGCTGCGAAGAGGAAGACGGCAACGGTGAAGGGCCGTTGACTGGGGCAGGGCAGCGAGTGTCTAGCTGTGCGGTTGCCTCCAATGGAGATATGGATGACAAAAAATTAAGCCGCGCGCGGGAAAGGTCCAACTGACGCTAGCAAGCAGCGGGATCCGGGCTTTGTTGGCGCAATGCGATTGCCTGGCTGTCGGCTGAACCAAAAGCCTCGCGCACGGATCGTTCAGTAGTCCCCGCAGAGAACCCCCCCCAAGAGTCCCTCTTCCGTAGTTTGCCCGAGATCGGCCCCACCCTTTGGTCGACAGGAGGTAGAAGCACACCTGCTCACCTGGAACACTCTCAAGGTGAGCTCTCGGTCAAGCTTTTGATCTTATCCGAATGAATTCGCTTTTGGTAGGTGTGGCTGGTGTGGTTGCTGGTGTGGTAGTGCTCACTTGACTGTATTAGATCATTTTCATCAACCCTGGAAACCCCAGGACATTCCGTCTCACAGCGTCTGTCTTCATCACCCGTCGTTGTAAGACACCAAGCTTGTATGCAAACAAGGCTTTCGCACTCGGCTGAAATGTCGTATGCTCCTATTTTCCTTCGACAAGTGGCAGGGAACACATAGTGGCCGAGAGGCTGAAACAATGTCATTCATTTTGAGACAAGACACAAACAATGGCGTTTGAAGTATCACTCACAATTGCTGCTTATGCCTTTTTGCATTCGACTCCTGCACCGATCGTCCCATACATCTTTGTGCTCTGTATTTTTAGTAGCTAATCCGGGCAACCATTCATAGGGGTTGCCCATCCATCGTGGATACTTCATCACACGGCGCCGTGTAGCTGATGCTACCTGGGCATCGCGAGATCACTTACAGCAGGAAGATCACTGCAGAAGCACTGCATCGTGAGAGAAAGAAACGCTGCGCCATTCGATCTGATGAGATATACCGTCTGGGCCTTGGAGCCACGCTATCGAAAAAGTATCAAACAAAACATCATACGCCACCAGGTCCCAGCTGACGAGACGAAGGCACGCCACGATGCGGGTTATTTTTAAAAAGCGATCATCAAGCACGCAGCTTTATTCGTCCCTGAACACCCACCGCCCTCCACCTCTCATCGCCTCCCGATACCTCTCCTGGATCAACTGCCTTTCCCTTTTCTCGGCTTCGGACCTCTCGTCTTCTACCTCCTGCGTGGTAGGAAAATCCGCGTTCCAAAACCCTGGAGGAGAAGGCCTTCGGGCATACCGGTGACGATGCTTGCCTAGTTCGTTGGCAAGCTGCCACGTCTTGGCCTCGATCCACAGGTCGTCTTTTTCCGCCTTGGACATCCCCAATGTTATCGTGATTCTGTCACCGAGGTAGTCTTCAAATAGCTTTGCGTCCGACGCCGGGGTGCGATCGATGTTGTTCCTTTGGGCGAGTGCCATGGCACGAAATTGCTTACCACAGCAGTCCATGTCGACACAGCCGGGTAAGCAAGCCCTGTCTTCTTTGCCCCTGACTACCTCCGAATATGCGTAGTCTGAACCACCATTGAACTTAGGGCTCACCTTGAAGTCCTCGAGGCGCATGGATGCCATGGGTTTGGTTCGCAACGATCCTCTGACAGTGGCCAATGGCGTTGTAGCCCCGCTACGGTCCCGATCAAGTGCACGTGGAGTATCATTTTCCGCATTCTCATCGAGTGCTTTCCGACCAGCAGGGGCTTCCTTCAATCTCTCACGGCGATCTTTGTTAAACGGTAGCTCCCGTCGCTCCGGAAAGTGAGGGCTATCGTCTGTTGTCCTATGCGTATCACGAAGACGCGGCGCTGATCGCACTATGGTAGGAGCCTGCTCCGGAGATAGCACATTCAATAGCGTTTTCAACCGACCCGGGGGTTGTGGTGTGCTAAACAGTCCTCCGGCTGGCTCTCCACGGCCTGTTTTCTTGTAGACAAGTCCATCCTCAGCCAGGCTTTCTATGCCACGGGCGAGTCCTTTCTTGTTCGGCTTGTCCACAGTCTTCAGCTCGTATGGCCGCACCGAACGTACGTTAGGATTGACCGGTGTCAGAACAACTGATGGTTCGGCGCTTCTCGACGTCGGAGTGCCCGTATTGTCAGGTCTGACAAACAAAGGACCCGTCGTTCTGGCTCTCACAGTATCCATCTGTCCTGACGCAGCATAAGTGTCGGGTAATGTTCTGTTTTTCCTCGGCGTACTGAGTTTCTGGCCGACCTCGTCGAGGTCCATGCTTTCTTGTTGAAGTTGACTTGTGGCAGGGCCTGCAGAAAGATTCGAGCTCTCAAATTTGATTCGACGTCGCCCTTGTTGCTCAGCGGGGGAGTCGTCCGAATGCTTTCTCTTGCCTACAAAGCGCTCCGACACGACAACTGGACCGTCGGATGAGGGTTCTGGTTTGATGCGAATGTCGGAATCCGTTTTGGGGGGTTGTCTCAGGGGTGGAAGAGTAAGAACATCGGCATCCTTGCTGCTCTCTGTCGTGTCCTCTTCCGTCGAGACCTCCAGAGGCAGATCTCGAGTCTCGTCATCGCTTGCAGCAGAAGCAGAAGCAGAAGCAATGGGCTCGGCGCTAATACTTCTGGTGAGCTTCGTAGTACCATGCGCCGTTGTCGGTCTTGTACCAGGATCTGAAGCGAAGCTCGAGGCTAGACCAGCCTCAGGTCGACTGGGTTCCAAACATGCTTCTGTTGAGCGCGCGACTTCGTCTGGCCCCCCTCGATACTGTTCATTGCTCTTTAGTTTGACTTCCAAGCTTGTTGCGTACTCTTCCCATTTCTTGTTCTCGTCTCTCCTTTTATTGAACTCCGCCTTCAGGATCTTGAAGTTGCGATCCAGCGCATTGTATTTCCGACGAAGCTTTTGACTCTCGCGCAAGACCTGCTCTAGTTCTTTGTCTTTCTCGGGATTCGCGGCTGACGTGGAATCTGTGATGGTGCCTCTATCATGGGAGACATGCTCTGGACGAGAGCCGTTGGACAACTCGGCGGACCGGGTTTGTTGGTGGAATTGCAGCAACTTCGTCCGGAGCTTTCGATTCTCCTTCTCCAAGCGGTCAACCTCGGCGGAGCGAGACCTTAGTATTTCGAGCTCATCGGTAAGCAGTGCGCGTGATCGGTTGTCTTCTTTTAATTGCTGCTCGACCTCTGTTCCTTGAGCTAGTATCACGGGTCATTACGTCAGGGCGCGTTGTTGCACGTACCGTTTTGGGCTTCTTTGCTGATGGTTTCACGCAAGGCATTGAAGGCATTCTGAACTGCCGTCCGGCTTTCCAGCGACCAGCTCTCCATGATGACTGATCAGAAGAGCGTCGTCAATGATGCATGCCAGGCTGAGGTATTATGTCAATCATAGAGCGAGAGGCTTCGGGCGTTGCGTGAAAGCAAAGACGCGTCTTCCCTGCACGTGTTGCCTGGCTAGCTCGGGTGCATGCGCCACTTCGTGAATATGTCAGCAGTGTCTTCCTTCACCAGCCACACCTGGCAAGGAACAAGCACCATTCGCTATCACTCACCAATAGTGGACTTTTGGTCGGACCGACACCAAACGACTTTACTCATTCTGTTATTGCCTCTTGAACTGTTGCAGTCGAATGCTGGAATTATTGTCATTCACTTATCGGGGTCACGATGATGGGTCAGACGCCCAACACTGCGACTCTCTCCACACTTTCCCACTCGTCATACAACATACACCGCATCGGAGCCACTTCCGCAGTTAGAAACCAATCTAAGTCGACCTTTGGTGGGGCACTTTGATCAAGAGCTCATTGCAACACAACTTCGACGTCAATTGGTACGGTAGAATTGGCCCACGATTGGCAGTGGATCTACGTATCACGGCTATTCCGACAGAACGTAGAGGTCGAAGCTAATGGGTCATGCCCTCCGAAAGTCTCCACGGACTGCGGTCCTAGTGTACCTAGGTAGTGTACAGGCTGACAGGCTACAGCCTGGCAGGTCTTTAACAGTCGCCAATCCTGGCGAATGATCATCGCGGGAGAAAGTGCGACATGGGGTTCCGTTTGTCGGCCCTTTTGTTTCTGTACACTACCTAGGTACGCATCACTACCTACGGATACTGTCTGTCCATAGCGACGCTTCATGTCTCGTTTGCAATGACAATGATCCTCCCGGCGCCTGCACAAGGTCACGAAAACATTACAACTGTTCAAACCAGCGGACCGAACGCGAGCCAAGCTTGAAGGAGAATTCTGCATGAGGCAAGCGGCGATTCCTGCTCAGGCCTGCTGGCCGGGTGAGTAGCCTTTCGGATACCTATGGCACCGCCAGGAGGACGGTCTGCGGCATGTTGGCATGCCCCGGTTCGTTCCTAGATGGAAGCAGTCGACCAATGTTTTCGGCTTCTCGATGCCACGTCTTCGCCTGGAGATTGCCTGGTGCTGGGACTTCCAGTGGGAGTGTGTCGGACAGGGCTCATGTTGTTGGTCTTCATCCGCATCCTGTCGGCTCCTGCATATGACTGAGGCGGATTGTGGTTACATGCCGTCCTAGCGTCTTGGGTCGCAGGCGCGGCCTCGAAGAAGCCAGTGATCCGGCATATTCTCCACTAGGGTCGCATTCGAAGAGGACGGTGCCTATCTTGTCTTTTGCAGAGATGCAATGAGACCGTCATTTTATCACTGTGTTCCCATTGGCACCTCGTTCAGGCAGGTCATGTGGCTCGTCTCGTGGGCATCATCGCTGCAGGTTTCCTGGCGACACATCCGCGTTCCTTGGATAGAGCAGAACTCGAATATTCATCAGTCATCATATGGGTCAGCGTTGGAGATTCACAGTATCAACGATATCTATCTATTTAGCTTGCAGCCGACTACAGGTATGTAAGCAAGACATGGGGGTAGCGGCACGGTGCGCCCTGCCCTTGTACCTACGCCTGTTGCGTAAACGCTAATCAAGCGAAAGAAGATTCGATGGAACCCGAACATGGCCGTTGACTATCGACTTGGATGCAACAAGAGCTGCGCATTCGTAAACAGAAGCCAGCTTAGACCAGGACAAACTTCTAGACAGGTGTGCAAACGCCACGAAATTTTGCTGGTACCCAGTACGTAGGGTGCTCATCGGTCGAAGTGGGTGACGGGGTTCATCCGGTCGACTTATTAACAGGCTCGGGCGGAAAGGGTTACTACCAACCTGAAAGGGAAGACTGGCCGAGATTGTGCGCGGCAGATCTCTCCGGACCGGAGCAGCATCTCGGTGCAACGAACCAATCCTCGGTCGGATGATTTCGTTTGGATGGCGTGGCTCACTGGGCGCGTCCTGTGCTCTTTGGAAATTTGTGCGTTATTTCCTCCAGTGAAATATCGCAGATTGGCTTGCAGGCCGAGGAAGGAGGTTTGGAAATACGGAACCACGGAGCTTACGGTGAAGGCTTGTCATGGGGTTTTATGAGGAGAGGACGCTGTCAATCTGGAGGGGGCGGTCCAAGCCTCGGTTCGGTTCAAACCTACTACGTAGTAGGTATTTCAGTGACCTGTAAGCGTGCCTCTTCGTAACCAACATGGCTCTAGCCTCTCAGCAGATAGTTGGAATATTTTTCTTCCTGAAGACACGACTGACGCGGCAAAAACCTTTCCATCTCGGAGGATCCTGGAGTCTGAATGGTCCGCCTTGTACGATAAGGTGCAAAACACGAAGCTTCTTCAACTCGGCTTCCGCCAAGGAAGCGTGTGTTATCCCACTGACGCACCGTCATCGACTGGCGGACGAGGATGGCGGGGCATCAAGCTGAGGGGTGTGCAGCCGGGACCATCAGGCCAAACAATCAATACGCGGGAGACACACACACACACACACACGCACACACACACACGCACAGAGAGAGAGAGAGGGGGAGAGAGAGAGAGAGAGAGAGAGAGAGAGATGAGCGCGATAGCGCAGTGTGAGTCAGCATTGCTTCCGGACAGAGATTTCCCTGCCTTGAGGGGGGCGATGGGATACCGGTAGGTACCTATGCTGCAGCAGTAAAGGAGGCTTGTGAGACGGATTTATCAGTCCACTTTTGATTAGGAGCGTTGGGCGTGCCGCGTGAGCACTGAGTGCTGTGTACCTACGTAGTAGAGCAACTGAGAGGAGAGGGGTCGAAAATCCTTGATTTCGTGCGCCACTGTGCTCCCGTCCCTTGCATCTCTCCCTGTCCTGTCCGGTCCTGTCCTGAGTGCCCCACACACGCCGCCAGGGACGAAAGCGGCTTAGCGAGCTTTGGGGCATCGCCTTCCACAGTGCCTAGGCCGGGCCTGGCCTGCCATTTGCATGTCCTGTCGGCGATTTTTAGAATCTTATACCTCCCCAGGCGTGTCAAAGGATAGCGTAGTACTTGCGGGCTCTGATTGGTTGGTAAGCCCCGCAGGTACTGCGCTAACCTTTGACATGCCTGGGGAGGTATACACAGGGGGTGCCCCACCTATCTGCTTTTATTATTACATGCTGAATTTTCTGCTGAGCTAGGTGTTTATATATTCCCCATGGCAAAAAAAAAAAACCGTGCTGGGAAATGGAGGGGCATGAAGAGTCAAATACAGTGAGGGACCGTGACCGACCACTCCAGCATGTAACACAGCAACGCAACGTCTGGGTACCGCCCGGCAGACGTTGAGATTTGAATTTGCCAGTCGCCTGCCTTTGAGTTCGCGTCCCTGCTGTCTGAGAAGCGCATGGGCCCAACCGTCTTCTTTCTCCTCCGTTCGCAACCCTGACTTGTGCTCCGTCCCATTCATCATCATTGACGGAAATGCTGGGTTTTGTTATTGTTCTTGGAAGCAGTGAAAGTCAAGATTGTGCCTCGTCATCCGAACTTTGGGAACCTTCTTCTTGCCGTGGACACCCGTAATAGTAAAAAATCCCACCGGGAAACATACGTAACAGCTTGGGGAAATGCCCCTTTGGGAAGCACGCGTTGATTTCCGACAATGCATTAGATTATTCATGCAAATCACTAGCAGCAGCTAGCTGACCTCTCTCTCTCTCTCTCTCTCTCTCTCTCTCTGTCTCTCCTTTTTCTTTTCTTTCTTCCGGCCTGAGTCCCGAACAGATGATGTGCACTGTACTGTGCCGGTTTAGATGAAGCGGAAGCACAGTCTCATCTTCGGCTATTGCAAGGCGCTGAAGGCAGCCCGGCCCAACGCAGGTGTAGCAACAGGCAGTCGGGGCCAGTCCAGGCCAGCCACAGACGGAGCGGAGGAGAGAGCAGGCTCTAACATGGCATGGTGACCGATGATCGACCATGTCGAGTGGCGACCTCTGCACTGGAAGCGACGTGAGCCAGCAACGCGTGGGTATGGGCGTCAGCCGGCAAAGACACTATCAATAGCATCGTCAATAATGCCATATCAGCAGGCCGTTGGCGGTGGTCAGGCCGAAATTAGGTTGACTGCTAAGGGAGGCTGAAGCTGAAGACTCGGGCGTCACACACTCTCACCTCCAACATTTTTCACACAGTCGGTTACCTAAGTAGGTAGTTAGTTGCCTGCCTACTTCGGCCAAAAGGTAAGGGATCCGGGAAAGTGAGGTAGGCTAGCTCGCCTCTTCCCCTACGGGAAAGCTCTTGCCTCGTTGATTGGTGCTCCGCGCCTGTCCGTCTACCAGATTTTCTAGGGCTCCACAAGGCGGTCTGTCTTCCAAATCGACTGCTTTTTCTTTTTTAACCTTGCCCACTCCCTGCCGCAACCACCGGTCTCCTCCCCTTCTCTCCCACAACATAAACCACCACCATCACAAACCTTGCAAAACTTCCAAACCCCCTCCTTTTCAAGCAGAGATTTCTTCCAGCTCGATATTCGCCCGTCACTCGTAAGTACCAATACCAAAGCCTGTTTCTACTGTCTTTTGCGCCTCTGCGGCCTGGATACGCGATGATACAGCTGCTTGGCCACCACACCATGAAGACCTCCCGAGTCGCCTTTGGAATCGGCACGCTCGCGCGCACACACACACATACGGTAGGCCGGCTACCTACCCATTTGCCTCGTGTGTACGGATACCTAGGTGTATCTGACCGAAGGCGGCGCGGCGCACACTCACGCACCCCCTCCATCTCCAACTTCCCCACATGGCGCGCGCGCACACATGCCACTCCGACTTGCCCCTCCCCACCTCATTTACATCGATCGCGACAAACCACTTCCTTTCACCTCCCAGATCTCCCTCCTTTCACTCACGGAAGTTTGGCTCAATCATCCCACGACATCTTCACCAGCACCTCATCAATCTGCCGTGTCTCTAACACATCATTCACCAGACCAGAACCATTACCTCAACATCAATCGCAATGGACTTCCAGGGATCCGCCGGCGCTCCTCCCCAGGCTCGCACTTGCTTCACCTGTGAGTTATCTCGATCCTGCAATTTTTTCTCTTTTCGCCACTACCCCCATTCATTGCCCTTGCCCGCCGCCACTGGGGGGGCCCTGCTGGAATTGTGTGGTTTTTTCACTTTCATTTCTTGTGGGTGGCTTCAGCATTCGGTAACAAATGACATTGGATCTCGTCAAGACGTCTGGTAGTCATTGGTTCACCGAAATCTCACCGCCCCCACAATGAGCCATGCCAATATGTTATTGGTGGCAGCTTCTTGTGTGGCTGGTTTTTGGGACTCGTGTGTTCCCAGTGCTCATACGTATCTGCTCCAATTGGGACTGGGACGCCTTGGCCTTGCGCGCTTTACTGTTCAGCGGTTGCCGAGGTGTCTGTCTTGAAGCCTGCCTCACCTGGGGTATTAGGATTGTATGGATGGATCACCTCAGCGCCGCTTGAACGAGAATATGTCCCTTGACACAGCTCGGCACCCTCGCATCACTTTGGTGGGAGAACGTTAAGACTACTCAAGAGCCCGCATGTAGACCATACTGCGACGTCTTGCTGACTCTGAGCCGGTGTGCCAGCGACACCTTGATTCCCACACCCCCCACCATGTCACCATATCATCACCCTTGAATGAGCGCAAGAGTCTGACCAGAGAAATTTAGGCGGTACTGCTGGTCACCAGGTATGACGCAGGACAGAATGACCGTATTCGGCGTTCAACGTACTAACTATATGGTAGGCTCGCGAGTGCCCTAACCGTGGCGCCGCCAAGTGGTACGTTGACTCTCCCCTCCCCGGCTTATTTGCTTGATATATACTGACATGCCATAGCTACAACTGCGGCAGTGAGTTTTTGTGCCTGTCCCGATGAAAAGGAGATTGCTGACACATGTCTGCTCCAAGACGAGGGTCACATGAGTAAGTTGACGCTCATATCAGAGACCTCCACTCATTTTTACTGACTTTTCACAAGGCCGTGACTGCCCCGAGGGCCCCAAGGACACCAAGTCCTGCTACCGCTGCGGCCAGGCTGGCCACATCAGCCGTGACTGCCCCCAGGGAGGCAACGTCGGTGGTGGTGCCGGCCCCTCCAGCTCCGAGTGCTACAAGGTCAGTTGATGCGCACTCGACCCCGAGTCTGAACAATGCTGATTTGTCGACAGTGCGGTGAGGTTGGTCACATTGCCCGCAACTGCCCCAAGTCTGGTGGCGGCTACGGCGGCGGCTTCGGCGGCGGTGCTGGTGGTTACGGCGGCGGTGTCGGTGGCTACGGTGGTGCCAGCCAAAAGACCTGCTACTCTTGCGGTGGCTACGGCCACATGTCTCGTGAGTTTTGAACTAGCACGCGATCCGATGGAATTTTGCCTCCCTAACTAACATACTTCCAGGCGACTGCACCAACGGCTCCAAGTGCTACAACTGCGGCGAGAACGGCCACTTCTCCCGCGATTGCCCTAAGGAGTCTTCCGGTGGCGAGAAGATCTGCTACAAGTGCCAGCAGCCCGGCCACGTTCAGTCCCAGTGCCCCAACAACTAAAGTCTGCAATGGCGTATCGGTGATGAGTGTTCTGCCAGGTAATGGCAGTTTCGGTTTCGAGACAGTTTGACGGCTTCGAGGCCACCATGGCTATGGCTCACTTATGCGATCGACTTGGCATTGCGGATGCTTTGTACATTTCCTACTTCTTTTTCCTTTTTGTTCTCCTTTTTTTCCATTACTTCTTCCTTGCTCTTATGTTCTCACGGCACACAACTCTGGGACTCGGCCCGCGGAAAAGTTTTACACGGACAACGGCATATGAATCACGGCTTTTTCTTAACGCACCAAAGATACACCTTTCGCATTTGGTCGTCAACCTCGGCAAAATGCGGGGTTGGTCGGATCGTTTGGATGACGATGGCAGCAAAGCAATGGGGGGAAACAAGCTTGCGCTGACATTCTCTCCGGTTTGTGAATAAGAGAGGAGAAGAGCAGAATGGGAGGGGCCTCCTCGGGGCCAGATAGCTTTCGACTCTGATAGATATACTGGTCGCTCCGGTTGAGCAGCTTTGAAAAGGGCTCTCAACACGACCTGGACAGTGTGGGCCGTTTGAGGCGGTCATGGCTGTCGTTCAGGGCAGGGAATGGAACGTTTGTCTCACTCAATCGCCCCCATTTGTTTGTGCTGTGATGGCGTTTGTAAGCGGCGACGGACTCTATTGAGGACAGACTTTGATGCCTTACAAGCCGGTCCAATACTCAGTCCCACCTCGGTCTTTCTGAAACCAGATGTCCACCCTCCCATCACAGGGGAAGCGAGTGACTGAGCTATCCTAAAATGAGCCGAAGATTCGATTTTGATTGCCTGGCCAAGCTTCGGAGCTGAAGCGGCTTGGTTGGGACGACTTGTTATTGCCTTTTGGCCTTGGCCCCAAGAACGGAAAAGCAACACCGGATGGATGGCTGCTATGAAATTTGTCCGACTTTCGCAGGCGTGTGCGTCTCTAATCCGAACGTGTTCACGGAAAACTGGAGAAGCCTCGAAAAAGGGGCCTGTCCACACACTCAAAAAAGGATAGAAAGAAGGGGGGAGGGTGGTAGGCCTCATCCAATCTTTTAGTTTTAACTTTGTTGGTTCTGCTCTACTCTACAGTCTACTACGTGGTTGCCGTGATGCTCCCGAACATGATAGCTGATACATTACAATCCCGAGCCCACCCCTGTCGGCTCTTCCTTCCCCCCCCCCCCTGCGCTGCAAAAGTGGTGGCCGTGGTGATGGAGAATGGGGAGGTGGCGGTGGCGGCGGCGGCGGCTTTCTTACAACCGCGCCTTGGGCATGAACTTCATGGCCTGCCTGACGCCCAGGTCGCCGAGGACCTCCTCGGCACCCCCGAGGATGGCATCGAACTTGTAGGTGCGGTTAAACATCTCGATGACGCGGCCCATGCCGGTCCGGGTAAGGCCGCGCCCTCCCCAGATCTGGACGGCCTCGTCGGCGATCTCGTGAGCGGCGCGGGTGGCGCTCATCTTGAGCAGACCGATGGGCCCGCCGAGGTGCTTGGCCTGCTCCTTGTAGGGCATCTGGTTCATCTGGTAGGTGACGGTCTCGAGCCAGGACTGGTGGGATTCGGTGAGGGCGATCATCTTGGCGAGCCTGTTGGTGGGCAGGAGAGGTCAGGTTAGCTGGCTGTGCGTCAAGCCGAGGGGTGGGGGGGGAGGGTTACTTGAGGCGGATGACGGGCTGGTCGATGAGTTTCTTGCCAAAGACGAGGCGCTGGTTCGCCCAGAGGAGGCACTCCTCGACAATGGTCCTGCACTGACGGATCGTGGCGCCTATCATCATCACGGTCAGCTTTAAGCATGGTCTCTCCTTTTGGTGCTCTCTGTCTCTCTCTCTCGCGCGCGCGCGCCTAGGACTTACAAGCCATGGTCCACCGTTCGTGGTTGAAGTTGCTGAGGATGACATGGATTCCCTTGTTCTCCTGGCCCAAAAGGTTCTCGACAGGGACCTTGACGTTGTCAAAGGTGATGTAGGTCGTGCCGGCGGCGGGCGAGTAGGACGTCTTGATGGCCTTGGTTTCGACGCCTTCGCCGCGCTCGATAAGGAGGACGCTGAGCCCCTTGTCCGTCTTGACGCCGGTGACGAAATAATCCGAAAACGTCCCGTTCGTTATCCATTTCTTAGTTCCATTGACGATCTATATCACGTACTGTGTTAGTATGTTTGGAAAGCGTTGCATAACTTTCTTTGGGGTTGCGATGGTGGTGGTGGTGGCCGTGGTGGTTGCAATGGCGATGGTAGTGACGGGAAAAGGGCTTACGTAGTGCTTGCCATCGGGCGTCTTTGTAGCCGTCGTCCTCAGGCCCGCAACATCACTCCCGGCAAAGGCCTCGGTGATGGCCAGGCAAATCTTCTTCCGGCCGCTGAAAACCTCGTCGGCGATGCGGTTCCTCAGGGACTCGGAGTTGGCAAAGTTGAGGACGACGGGCAGGCCGATGGTCATGCCGGCCAGCATGCCGTCCTGGAAACCGCGGCAGTTAGTGCGGGCCATCTCCTGGCTGAGGATCATGTCGTGGAAGTAGTCAAACTCTTGGCCCTTGACGGCGCCGTTGAGCAGGTCGACGCCGTGCAGGTGCTTGCCCGGGCCGAGGCGCATGTGCAGGACGCCGGCCTTTGACATCTTGTCGATGAGGTCCTGGGGGATGTGCTCGCCCTTCTCCTCGCACTTGAGGGCGACGGGGGTAATCTCGCGGTCGGTGAAGTCGCGGATGGCGCGCTGCAGGGCGCGGTGGGAGTCGTTGAAGTAGGGGGACTTGAACTGGGGCGTGAGCCAGGTGGGCTCGGCGTAAGGGACGGCGGACAGCTCGCCGGGGCCGGGGTTGGCGACCTGGGGCGTCTCGCCGGCGACGGTGCCAATGACGAGGGTCTTGTCGTACTTTGTCAGGACCTCGTGGCGGTGGAGGTTGTAGAACTCGGCGGTGGCATCGCGGCCGGCGACCTGGCGCAGGACGGACTCGCCGCCCGGGTGGCCGTCGACGAAGTCCGTGAGGTCGTAGACCTTGGAGTCGATGATGCACCAGAGGGAATCCTCGGTGTTGTTCTTGGCGACCTCGTCGCGGGTGAAGGTCTTTGCGACCATTGCGGGCGAGAGAGAGCTGTGTTTTGTATGCGAGGTTTTTGTTTGGGGGTTGAAAGAGAATAGACTAGACGGCTGTGCGCGGGCGTCTTAGAGCTGGGCTGGAGTCGCAAATCGTGGCAGGAGAATGAGAAGGGGGTCGAGATTCGGACGTCGAGGAATCAGGAGGATGGAGTTTCGTATGAGCTGGCAATTGCGGTCACCTGAGTCGATAGGATGAGGAGGAGGAGGGAGGAGGAGGGACGACGTGTATCGGTTGACGTCGGTCTGAGGGCGCACGGGCGGCGGCGGCAAGCCATGTCTGGAAGTTATGCCGGGAGCCTCGGCTTGTGTAAATGGAAGACCATTCCGGGGGGGGCGTGCTGAGATTCGGAGGAGACTTGATTGGGCAGAGGGAAGCTGGGGGAACGATTGGCGTCCCGGGGCCTGGGGGAATGACATTGAAGGCTAGCCAGGGGGGGGGCTTGCCAGATCATACGTGCTAGTACACGTACACTAAGAAAAACATGCCGCTGAGGTCCAGGTCAGAGAGGGGGGTGTTTGGTTTTTTAATTTGAGATTCTGTATCTGAATAATGAAAATGACTTGTCACCCCGACGAAGTATTATTATGTGTAAAGACACGAAGGCCGAGGGCAGGAAGCTCTTTCAGAGTGCTTGATCGCTCCTTTGCGACGTCTGAAAAGCTGCGAGCCTGGATGGAACCCCCCTGTCGAATGTTCCCCTCCCCACATGGGAAGCTTTTACCCCGCAGAGGGGCGCTTCTCCCCCGTACCGCACCGCACCGGAGCAGAGATGCTCCATTCCGGAGGCTGGAGGTCGGTCGCCTGCCTTCGGGGCCGGCATCATTTTGCCCCATTCGGCTGCCGCCATCTCTACGTGCATGGCTCGCCGGAGTGCCCCGGACCCAGAGGTAGTTGGCTCAACATCGACTAGACGGCAACCAGCAGGATCTGAGCCGACAGCGGATTAGAGCCCCGTCACCAACATTGGACTGTCGTGGGGAGACGGCGTTACTAGGTATCGTTCCTGGTTTGTGCCGGCAGGGGCTGGATACCCAACAGGATGCATCAACCGAGACCGCCTCCACCGAGCCAAATCCTTCCCGTCCCATCCCTATCCTAGCACTTCCATCCGTGTCGGTTTGTAAAAGTCGCATCCGGATCATGCGCAGAGTTCCACGGAAATAGCCATCACCACTACAACAGTTGGCTTAGGCGGTTTGTTGCACTGAGTACCTACCTGTAAGTTGCCTGCATGTGCTATCCGTACACCTCAAGATAAGAGGACCTAGGCCTACGGAACTTATCACAATGCCCCAGGCTGGGAAAGGCTATATGTGGTTAGAATAATTCACATTTCTGCTAATTGCTCCCTGAAGAAAAAGAGTCCGCAGAGAATGTATGCATGCCGCTGTGTCATCAAAAGGATCGCAACAATGGATGCTAGTATTGCGACTACGTCGCAGGGGCTTGAAGATGAGCATGGGAAGATCAGGAAATCATCTCGTTGCGGAAGAGACTGCCTAAAATGAATCGCTGCCAGAGCTCAAGTCTGGAGCGTGGCGTTGTAGGATTTGGGCTCAGCCGCTTAGAACAAGAACAAGAAGCCCAAGACGAAGGCAGCAATAGGAATAAGAGTGTCGAACT
>PJEX01000231.1:62130-76276 GCA_005350895.1 Colletotrichum tanaceti
GGGGGGGGGGGGGGGTCGGCACGACTTCGTGACCGTGAGTATGAGGCTCTGACAGGGACTTTGAAGGCAAAGATGCAAAGATGCGGATGTGGCGGTCATGATCGGCGAGACAGCGTGACCGTGGGCATCCATTTCCTTGTCGCGTCGGTCGGCAAGAAGATCCAATTGGACTGGCTTGCGGACCACCACATGGTACTACGTAGGTGTCTGTGTCCGCGACCAAAAGGGTGGGCAGCGTGGGGCATCGCGCATTTTGTGAAGGGATGTAGCGGCTGGAGAGTGCAAGGCGGAAAGGTGAAAGGCGAAAGGTTGAGGGTATCGTCAGCTCCTCTGGAATGCAGTTTCAGACCCTTTTTCGTCGGACCGTCGTTACGTTCCATCGAGTCAGTCAGCAGCATCGTGACAGGGTGTGCATGGCGGGCGCTATGTCGATGACCGGAGGACTGCAACACACACGCTCTCTCTCTATCTCTCGCCCTTCTCTCTTTCTCTCCGACTCGGAGGGCGGGAATGTTAGGGAAGAGCTTGAAAAAAGGAGCGGAGAGGAGCAGAGTCGGATGGAGAATGGAAAAAAGGTGGAGGGATGACGCCGACGGTGGAGAAGAAAACAGTGAAGTGTCACCGGCCCAGCAACTCACCGTGACTGCCCCTCCCTTCCCCTCTCCTTCTCTTTCCTCGTGCCTCCCCTCATTGAGTCCTTGGGTGCCCATTCCATCCTCTCACTGTCGCTGTCGCCACACCTATTGACAATACATCAGGTTGCAAATCGCAATTCCTGCACTGTCCCGGCCCCACCAATCCCACCAACCTAGTACCTAATTCCCACTGTCCACCGCACCGTCACCGTCACCGTCACCGTCGCGACACATCTTCCATCATCCCGATTCCGCTCTTTTCTTCCTCTTTTCCCTCTTGATCTGCTGGTGGTGCCTTGGCTTGCACATCTTGAGACCCGACCCCGAAATCCGAAGACCAGGACCCTGACGCCCGCTTTTTCTCTGCCCACTCAGAAGAGAAAGAAGGAGAAAAAAAAATCTCCCGGAGCGGCGAGAGCTTCAGCAGCAATTCGCCGAACCCAATCTTTCCAAACAACAACGCCGACAACAACCGCCTTAACCAACCGGACTTCTGTCCTACCTGCCGGACGTCGTCGCCGTCTGTTGTCCGTTCATCCTCACCCTTTGCGTTCCATCACAGCTCCATTTCTCTCCCCCTCACCCTCCACCTTTCTATCTCTCTCTCGGGCATATTCGATCAACACCCTTCCACTCGTTTATCCCGGATGATATCGAGGCTGAGCGCGCGCGCAATTTCCCCCTTCCGCTCGCGCATTGTTGCATTGTAAGTCTTTTCAATGCTCTGTTCTTCTCTACCTTCCTGTCCTTACTCCCCTTGTCTCTCATTCACGTTGCGAAACACCAACACAACTTGCTGCGATGCCCTTCCCATTCCCTCTCGTTCTTCATCGGAGAAAAGACAAACCTGGACATGAGTGAAACAAAAGAAAAGAAGAAGAAAAGAAAAACCCCCGTCGTCAGCAAGCAAGCACTTAAACGTCCCGAGGGGGGGGAAGAAAGAAGAAAGGGGAGAGATAGCCGCAGACCGGATGAGAGCCGCTACGTTCCATCCCACCCACGCACGGCCAGCCCAACCGCACGTACTAGAGCACAGCATCGCCCATCACCCGACTTTTTCCCAGTGGTTCATGCCCCCGATTCGATGCGAGCCCCGTTGGCGAGAGTGGTGGGTGCCGAGACGACACGTCGGAATGGGAAGGGTGATGGGTGTGACTGGTCATCGCTGCGTCCGAACAGCTTCTGCAACCCAGCTCCATCTGAAAAGAGACGGAGAAAGTGAGACAGTGCGTGAGAGTGAGGGCGAGGGTGAGTGGAAGAGTGAGAGTGAGCGCCAGAGTGAGAGTGAGCGTCAGAGTGAGATACTGAGAATGAGAGGGCGAGGTTGGGTTTCGAGAACTGCAAACTCTGGAATGGCTCAATTGTCTCCAGTTTCTTCTTTCTTATGTCCTCCATACCCCCCTCCTGTTCTTTATCTACTTTTCCGTTAGGCATGAAACGCTCAAAATGGCACTTCGTGGCGCACCTCTTCGGCCTCTCATCCAAGCTTGCTCTGCTCTACTGCAGCTTGCACCACCCCAGCCGTCTCGTCTCACTCTCTCCTCTCGACCAACCTTACCTACCACAACTTATCCGGACCTCTCGCGCTTGTCCTCCCAGCTCCTTGGCCACTGTACCCAGATCGACGGGTCCTACCTACATATTCAGATCCCCCCATGATCCCAACCGGAAACCCTCTAGCCGCTGGTTGCAAGACACTTCACCACGTTCCTCCCCGCAATCGCTCGGCTGCCGCCTCCGCATGACATACATCCTCTCCCGAACCCCAAGCTCCCTTTCCATCCCCAACTGCTCCTCCCCTGTCTCACTCACCCTCCTGGCTAACCCCCCAAAGAACCGGACCCGAACCCTGTGACTTCACTTGTTTCCGCACCGGACTCGTGCTCAGTCGGCAGCATCGTGGTCTAGTTTGCCTTCTTTCCCCTCGTCAGCCAGCATCCGTGACCAGCTCATCAAAACCCCAAATTATACCACCTCTTCTTTTACCCTCCTCATCGAAGACATTGCAGCCATGGACGCTTACTCAATATCTTTTACCAGCCCTGACCACCGGAGTACATCACGCATCTACCAGGACCTCGAATCCTGTCGAGCTCGGAGCCTCTTTGGGACCGGCCAAGACAAACTGCTGCTCAGATCGCTGACAATGGACTCACTTCTGCGGGTAAGTCTGCTTCTTGTCAACCGCCTGCCTAACGTCGCTAGTGGGACGCTTCGGGCCTGAGCCGCCGACTTGTCTCCTCTAATGGACCATGTCCCGTCTTGATCGTCTCCTCCTGGCCGTACTACCTGTCCTATGCCCCAGCGTATAAGATGATAACGGCCTCTTGTTCCTGTACAAGCAGCTTGCTCCTGACACGTCGCAGCGCAAACAATCCGAGTCAGGCCCCAGACCTCATGTGGCTATCATCGGCGCTGGCCTCGCCGGATTGCGTTGTGCCGATATCCTGATCCAACATGGCCTGCTGGTGACCATTATCGAAGGCCGGGAGCGACTCGGAGGCCGCATGTTCCAGGAAACGCTGCCGAACGGACACACCGTCGACCTTGGACCCAACTGGATACATGGCACCGACGACAACCCCATCAACGAACTCGCCAAGGAGACAGGAACTGCTATTGGCCACTGGGACCGTCGGTCGTACGTATTCGACGAGGCGGGGGACTTGTTCGATCTGAACGAAAGCGAAGTCTACTCGACCATCATGTGGGGCATTGTTCAAGATGCGTTCGACCATTCGAATAAGAACACGGCCGATATCCATCCCGATGAGAGTCTATGGGACTTTTTCCAGTATAAGGTGGTGGAGAAAATTCCCGACACCGAGGAGGACTTCGCCAAAAAGAGGCAAACCGTTCTCCAGATTGCCGAACTGTGGGGTGCTTTTTCAGGAAGCCCAATCGAAACCCAAAGCCTTAAGTTCTTCTGGCTTGAGGAATGCATAGAGGGCGGTAAGTCATTCTGCTGATACGGATCCGGCAAGCCTGTTGTGGTGTGCGATTCTCGAGGGAAAAGGAACTCTGGCTGACTTGCGGAAGAAAACGTATTCTGCGCCGGCACCTACGAGAAGATTTTTGAGAGGATTGCGCAGCCTGCGAGGCACAATGCGGATATTAAATACGATACCCGGGTTGTCAAGGTCGAGTTGAAAACTCCGCAGCGCGAGAAGCCCAGGGTACACACCAACACGGGCGAGACACTTGAGTTTGACGAGGTCGTCATGACGGCACCGTTGGGCTGGCTGAAGAAGAATCTGCAAGCCTTTGAGCCGCCGCTGCCCGACAGGATCGAGCGCGGAATCCAAGCGATTGGCTACGGGTGCCTTGAAAAGGTGTACATCAGTTTCTCCAAGGCGTACTGGCTCGAACCCGACGTGGAAGGGCGGGTAGTGCAAGGGTTTTGCCAATGGCTGGCCCCGAATTATACCCCAGATGCGAACCCGAACAGATGGAACCAGGAGATTGTCGACCTCGCCTCGCTGGGCGAATACTCGCACCCGACGCTACTGTTCTACATTTACGGAGATGAGTCGAAATACATTACGGAGGAGGTGGCCAAGCTGAAGACGATCCCGGAAAGGAACTTTTTCCTCTACGACTTCTTCAAGCCCTACTACTCCCGGCTACCGCACTATGACGAGACGTCGCCTGATTGTAAGCCCACGGGGTGTCTTTCGACGGATTGGATGCGAGACGATCTCGCGGGAAACGGAAGCTACAGCAATTTCCCCGTCGGGCTGACGGAGGGCGACAAGAACATCGAAGCGATGCGGGAGGGCGTGCCGGAAGGCGGTCTGTGGCTGGCCGGTGAGCACACGGCGCCGTTCGTGGCGCTAGGGACGGCGACGGGGGCTTACTGGAGCGGTGAGAGTGTCGGTCTGAGGGTGGCCGAGGCTTACGGCAGGGCGAGCAGCAGTAAGGTTCCCGAGAGCAAGGAGGAGTAGCCGGAGGAGGGCCGCCCTGGTCGCGAGTCGGAAATCTCGACAAGAAGATTGAGCGGGTGAACATTCTTCATGTGATTGATCGGCCACGGCCATGACGTTGCGCTACTTACGAACATGGCCGAATATGCGGGACGTTGAAACGGGTCGAGGTCATTGCATCTGCTGGCCGGCCATAGGGAAGCCTCGGGGCTGCATTCTCTTGTGTTTTAGACGGACCCGACACGGCCACAATAGCTACCCGATCCTCCCAACCCATCTATTTACACTACAATCTAATCCTCCTCATCATAATCCCCCCCTTTGCTCTCTATTTCTCTCTCTCTCTCTCTCTCTGTGTGTGTGTGTGTGTGTGTGTGTGTTGTGTCTGCTGTGTATGTAAGCATCAGCAGCAGCACTGAAACACGCACTCTCAAATGGAGCAGACAGGCAGCACGATATCCGTTTCTAGCAAGAAAAGGACCTAGACCCAGAAAAAGAGAAATTGTCGCCTTTGTTCCACGTACATTGTTCCTTGGCCGGTGTTGTTAGAAAAGCCCGCCTGCCTGATCGAACAAAGAGCAATTCAACGGTCAGTCCGGGACTCATTTCAAAATACAGGCAGAATCATGTATACTTATTTCTAGAGTAGGCCTATTGGAGTGTGTGGGTTGGCGATTTCGATGCATAAAACAACAAGGAAGAGACCACCTATCTATCTAACACCGGAGAAACTGTTGCCAGGCAGACATGGGGTATGGCGAGTGGCATGCTGATTCTTTCTTCTGGGGAGAATGACGACTTCAACAACTGGCAAGCTGGGACAAAGAGGCAAAAAGAAGCACGCAAAAATGTAATAAGACTGAGACAGAGACAGCCAGCTGTAGCCAGCAGCCAGCAGCCAGCAGCCAGTCCACTGGATAGCCTGGCAGCTATGTACGGATACTAGGTATGTAGGTATCCGTACAGGGCGTGGCGTGGTGGCTTCCGTGCTTCCTTCTCTTCTGCATCAATCAGGTGGAACAGACAGACGCATGGCTCACTGCTGTCCCACTCATTGGAGTCAGTGATCTAACAATGCCTACCTACCTAGGTAAGGTAAGGTACCTAGTCACAAGTGAAGGGTCCCCCTGGTCCCCAGTGAGTTTTACCCCCCCTTTGGCCCTTGCCCCCTCCTCCACAGCACAGCATCAAACCGTCCTATCGGCTTGAGCCACGGTCATTCCCCATCGCTTATCGATAAGAACTCGGACCAAATCACCAAGTCAACTGATACAACTGATAGGGACCGGCGCCCCCTGCGCACCCTTGTCGGTGACGTGAACCTAGGTAGCCAGAGTCACGCGCTGTTAGAGCTTGTGGGGAGGGGAGGGGACCAATCTTTAGTGCATTTGGCTGCAACTGGGCGCCCCCGTCTTTCCGGCCCAGCCCACTCACTGCCCACCGCCAACCTGCCTCATCATCAACACAGGCATACATACCATTTGCTCAAGGTTGCCATTACCGCTGTCTAAGAGGGTACCCTACCTAGGTACCTTACCATGCCTTAGGTACATAGGTACTCTGCCGTACCTTAGTTTGACCCATCTTCGCCCTTTGCCCAACTGCTTCAAGGTCCCAACTGACTTGGAACCAACCACAATTGCTTGGTTCTTGTTTCTCTGGTTCTCTCTCTCCCAAATATCTCTTCAACACCAACCTCTACCTCTCTGGCCCCTCCCTCGGCCTTAGTTCACTCCCCCGTCTTTTGACATTTAACCACACACTCTACATTTCGACATCACTCTCTCTTCTCCTTCCTCCCCACAGCGAAACCCTATCTTTGGATGACGAACACACCATGAACAGCGTCCCCTCTTTGGGCCGGATGTCTTTTGATAACACGGCGACTGCAGACTGCGTCACCCACCGCCGGTGAACCGCTGCCATCGTTATCCACTTGTAGACCAGCGTCGGATGTTTCGTCTGTTGTAGTTCGAGCAAGTAACCCTGGCCGTGTTTATCGTTGTCTTCAAGATCGCCTCTTCCTCTTTCCAACCTCCCAGAGCGATCGATTGAGCCAACACCACCCTATCCCGAACCAGATCGAACCGAGCAACCCACCGGAGGCCGGGAATACATAGCCCATCATGGCGACGTTATTCCAGAGCTTCCGAAGCTCGACCCTGTCGAAGCGTCTGCTCATCTACGCTCTGCGGCGTCTGGAGCTCCTAGACGAGGAGACGCTGGACATGGAAAACCTGCAGTTCGCCCTCGGCAGAACCACCACGGCCGAGTTCAAGGATGTCGGCGTGCGCCTCAAGGTACGGATCGGCGCCACTCTTGCGTAGTTCTCTGTTACCAAGTAGGTCACTCTAGCTGACATGATCGCCAACCTCTAGAAACTCGAGCGACTCCTGCAACTCCCCACCTCGTTTCAAATTCAAAAAGCAAAAGTGCTGAAGCTCAACGTCACGATCCCCGTCGATTTCTACACGAGCCCTATCATTATCGAGATTGATGGCGTCGATGTGCGCCTGAAGGTGTCAACCGCCGGCGAAGACAACAAGAGCAAGGCGACGGCCGTCGCCGCCGCAACATCAACTGAAGACGAGTCCAAGGGACTGCCGAATACCGTTAACCTCGCCGAGTCGTTCCTCAACGAGGATGCTGCTCTGAACGATACCAAACTGGCCGAGGAGAAGAGGAGGTTGGAGGATGCCTTGGCCGCCGAAACGCAGGATCTCGGCGGTTCGACTTTGAGCGAGAGCGCCACGAGCGACGACGGTAGTCAGTTCGGCACAGGCCAGGCGCTGTCGCTCCCGGGATTTCTGGCCGGCTTCCTCCAGGGCATCGTCGATCGCATCCAGGTCCGTATCCGCGGGGTCACCTTCCAGCTGGACGTCGAGGTCCCTGTCGAGCCCAACTCGACAATACCTGAGCTGGTCACTTTCCAGCTCGCCCTCGATCGCATAGATGTCGAGGGCGTCACTGCAGAGGCGCACGACGACGAGGGTGCGCCGACGATAGTGCCAAAGGACGGCAAACGCCACATTGCCTTGTCCAGGATCCGTGCCTACCTGATTTCAGAGGCGAACGTCTTTTCGCAGTTTGCGCGCTCTCCCTCCGTCTCGTCACCCGCTGTCTCGCAGTCTCCGTCTTTCAGCGAGCGCGCCTCCGCATCGAGACACAGCTCCTTCCGACCGACTATGCAGGACAGTTATCTTTCCGACTCCGCAGACCTCTCCGAAGTTGACGATGCGCTCCTGCAAGACAGCGAAGATGCGTTTAACATACCGTACGATTTTTCCAGCCAGCCGGAGGAACCTGTCGAGGAGGAAGAAGTGAACACACCCAGGGCCTCGATATACCAGGACTTTTCTCCTCGAGGCCATGTTCCAATGTCCCAGTCCACCGTTCTGGGAGATGATGACCGTGCTGCGCCGTGGGCGAGCTTCCAGCGGGAGGCGAGATCAGAGCCCTCGCTCCAGCCCATTGAGGGCATGCAGACAGCCGACCTGCTGGACTCTGGGACACCCGAAGCATCGCAGCACTCAAGCGCGACAGGCCACAGCTCGAGTCCTGGGGCAGGCGAGGATTTGGCGCAGTCGCACCTGTTCACCCACGAGGAGGCCGAGAGCATGTACATGAGTGCCTTTTCTCAAGCCGAGCCACAGCCAGAAGGACCGAGGATGCCAGGCTGCTGGGATGCGGATTCGAGCCCGGAAGCCTCGCCTCAAGTCAAGAGAGCGAGCCCAGTGCCGCGCAAACCGTCACTCCCCGCATTCGAGGCAGCTCCAGGTATCCCCGAGCCAGCGACCCCCAAGTACATGGATGCACCTGCATCTCCGCGACCAAAGACACCGCCCCCGAAAACCGAGTCCTCCGAGCCCAACTTTGAAGATGCGCGGGAGCCAAAGCAGCCCCTCCCACGAATCCCTGAAAAAGACGAACGAAGGGATCATCTGGCAGATACGCTCGCGCAGGCGGATGATGTGGCGACCCCGAGAGGACCTACCAGATTGGTGAAGGAGCTTGTTTCCCTCCAGAGCATATCGCTATACGTCCCATCACTACACCAGCACCAGCATGTACATGCGCCACTCGATGCACAAGCCTCCGTCATGAGCCATAATGCGGCGTCAACTGGTCTTGCCAGATCAGTTGCGCCTCAAGTTCCAGGAGCCTTCTCAGTGTACTCCACGTCACCAGGAATGAGGTCAAGCTTCGCGCCGAGGTCACCGGGACTCGCCATGACCGAGCCAGACAGTGATGGGCCTCTGGAGGTACAGCTCTCCCCTCTGGAGATCCGTTTCGATGCCTCGTTGGCGTACCTCCTCGCCGTCGTCGTCGGCAAGTTGCTCGATGCGTTGAATGGCAACGCCTGCCCTACCCCTGCCCCGAAGACGACTGGAGCTGCAAAGACTCAGCAGGAGTCTACGATGCCTGACATCAAAGTCGTGTTCGAGAAGATCTCGCTTCATTTTCTCCACCAACTTGGCGGTGTTGCCGACACTGCGGAAAGAATCCTGGGGTCTCCGAGATTGCAGCCACAGCCAGAGATCCTTCTCCGCACCGATCTCGACAACCTGAGTGTGTCGCTCAAGAACTCCAAGAAAGCCTTGGAAACGACAGTGGACCTCGAAAAGTTTCGCTTTGGCTATGCGAAGGACGACATCATCTCGTTCGACCAAAGCCTCCAGATGCGTGCTTCCGTCATGGACAAATTCCCTCCGGCCGGCTCAGACATATCCGTCAAGGTGATAAAACTCTCTGACTCGATTCGCACAGAAGTTACAACCTTGCCATTGCTGGTGCAACTTGATCTACAAAGACTAGATGAGACATTCAGTTGGTTTGGTGGCCTGAGCAGTTTCCTCAACATGAGCTCTTCCATGTCATCAAGCGCCTCTCCATCCGTCAGGACGCCAGTGCAGCCGCCCCCCAAGCCCCGTGGAGTTCGCTTCGACGCGCCGATCAACCCAGATGACAAGTCAGCATCGGCCGAGAACAAGATTGACATGCGAATAGGAGGCTTCAATCTCGAACTGAAGGGCAAGGAGTGCAGCGTTGGCTTGGAGACCAGTGCCGTTAAGATGGTGAGCCGAGAACTGGGCATCGGCTTTGCGATCAGCAAAGTTCGACTCGCTGGACCTTACATGAGATACAGTCGAGGTGAACCGCCCATTTCGGCGGACATTGGAGGTGTACGTTTCGAGTACCTCGCGACGCCAAAGGACAAGGATCTCGAGAGGCTTCTCGAGCTCATCATCCCTTCCAAGGCCAAATTTGACCAGGGCGACGATGAAATCATGGTGGACACGCTTCTACGGCAACGGCGCAAGGGCGGCGTCCTGCGAGTCACTTTTGATCAGTTCAGCGTCAGGGTCGACCGGATGCATCAACTGAACTGCCTCCCCGCCCTGGGAGATGAGGTGGCGCGACTTGCAACCGTTGCCAAGTATCTTCCGGAAGACGACCGCCCTGGCATCCTCCTTCTAGCCGAAGTCAAGGAGCTGGGTGCGGTTGTCGATTTCGGCGGAAAGATTGGTGTGCTGAACGTGAATCTCCGAAACTTTGAGGTCGCTCAGATTACGGTGCCGTCGCTGGTGGCATTCGGCGTGCATGCCATCTCTGTGAATCGCAACCACCGAGAGGACCTCGTGACTTCATCAACGACGTTGCCGCCCGGAACGCTCACCCAAGGGCCCGTGCTCATGGTACGCATGATTGGAGATGAGATGGAGCCGGTGATTAAAATCAAGATGCGCGATGTGACGATTGATTACCGTGTGCCGACCATCATGGACGTCCTTGGGCTTGCGGACGATGCTACGCCTCAAGATTTCGAAGCCAGCCTCGCTGCTTCTGTGGCCAATCTCGGCGAGCAAGCACACACTGCTCTGGCGGGCAAAAAGACGCAGACCACGACTCGGCCGCCAGATCCTGCTCGACCTAACAGTAAGCCTATGATGGTCGACCTGGTTCTTCGCGATTGCTTAATCGGCCTAAACCCCCTGAACCTGCCCTCGAAGCTTCTTATCGCCCTGACTGATGCCCGGCTTCAAGTGGTGCTCCCCAAGGACGTGGATACCACGGCAAGTCTGGACTTGAACAAGGCCTCGATCTTGCTCATCGATGATGTGGCTAACGTAGGTGCGAGCTCGACTGTCAACCGTCGGCAGTCGGCAGACATGTCGTCCCAGCAGGTGTCTCGACTGGTCTCGCAAGGGTTCGTAAGCATCTGCTATATCTCGTCGGCAAAAGCGGTCGTGAAGGTGTCGGAAACCCCGGATGACGGTGAAAAACATGTCGACATCGAGCTCCGTGATGATCTGCTTGTGCTGGAGACATGCGCCGACTCGACGCAGACGCTCATCACCCTGGCCAATGCATTGACTCCGCCCACGCCGCCCAGCAAAGAGAACAAGTATCGAACCTCGGTCGTTCCCGTGCAGGATCTGCTGGCTTCGATCTCGGCGGAGGCGTTCGGCAGGGCGGAAGGGGATTACGACTTTGACAAGGACTTCGAGCTCGCCCAAGAGCTGGGCGGCAGCGACGAGTACGATGCGGCGAGCGACAGCAGCCCGTTGCAAATCGATTCGCGCTACTACGGCGACGCCGGCGGCCCCTCGGAGCCGCTCTTTGACGCAGAGGGCTCAATCACGTCGAATGCCACAACCACCCAAGACACCCACGACGGAGTGTTGCTGACCAGCTTCAACGCGAGCGCATCTCACCATTCCGATGACAGCAGCGACCTAGTGATCCACGAGCACTTCTTCGACAAGGGACCCGAGACGGACGGTAGAGCCCAGGTCTGGAACTCGTCCAAGAACAGCTACGACAGAGCGCCGAAGGAGCTCGTCAGGAGGAGCCCGCTTCGAGTCTCGGTTCGCGACGTGCACGTCATCTGGAATCTTTTTGACGGCTACGACTGGGAGCGCACCCGGGACGTGATCTCGAAGGCCGTGCAGGACGTGGAGAACAAGGCGTATGAGCGCCGCCGGCGATCGGACCGCGCCGTGTTCGAAGACGACGCCGAGGAGGATGAGACTGTCATTGGCGACTTCCTATTCAATTCGATCTACATTGGCATCTCAACCAAGCAAGACCCCCGAGAACTTGCGCAAATGGTTAATCAAGAGTTGAATGACAATGCGACCGAGACCGAGTCTCTCGCAACCACGGCCTTCACCGCGACAACGAGCCGAGCGGGCGGTTCTAGGCCCAAGAAGAGACTGAGATTGAACCGAAGCAAGCACCACAAAATCACGTTTGAGCTGCAGGGGGTCAATGTCGATCTGATTGCCTTTCCTCCCGAGTCTGGCGAGACGCAGAGTTCCATCGATGTTCGAATTCAGACCCTGGACGTCTTTGACCACGTTCCGACGTCGACGTGGAAGAAGTTTGCCACGTACGACCAAGACGCCGGCGAGCGGGAGATGGGCACCAGCATGGTCCACCTGGAACTGCTCAACGTGAAGCCTCAGCTGGACCTGGCGGCCTCCGAGATGGTGTTGAGAGTCACTTTGTTGCCTCTTCGACTCCATGTCGACCAGGACGCCCTCGACTTCATCACCCGATTCTTCGAGTTCAAGGACGACAGTGCTCCCGTTCATAGTTCTACCAGCGACGTGCCGTTCCTCCAACGTGTTGAGGTCCACAACATCCCCGTCAAGTTGGATTTCAAGCCCAAACGGATTGACTATGCAGGGCTGAAGTCGGGGCGGACGACGGAGTTTATGAACTTCATCATCCTAGACGAAGCGCGCATGACGCTGCGGCATACCATTATCTATGGCGTCTCGGGCTTTGACAGAATGGGCAAGATTCTCAACGACATCTGGATGCCGGACGTCAAGGGCACCCAGCTGGCCGGTGTCCTGGCGGGTCTCGCGCCGGTCCGCGGCATTGTCAACATCGGTAGCGGTTTCAAGGAGCTCATTGAGGTGCCCATGAAGGAGTACAAGAAGGACGGGCGCATCGTGCGCAGCATCGGCAAGGGTGCGGCGGCCTTTGCGCGCACTACCGGCACGGAGATGGTCAAGTTCGGAGCCAAACTGGCCATCGGAACCCAGTATGCGCTTCAGGGGGCCGAGGGTCTTTTGAACAAGCCGCAGGCCGACAACAGCTGGGAGGAGGCCGATCTCGACCCAGAGGAGAAGAAGCAGATATCGCTGTACGCGGATCAGCCGACGGGGGTGATCCAGGGGCTGCGCGGCGGTTACTCGAGCTTGACGAGAGACCTGAACATGGCCCGCGATGCCATCATTGCGGTTCCGGGCGAGGTCATGGACAGCCAGAGCGCGCAGGGGCTCGCAAAGGCAGTATGGAAGCGGGCACCGACCATCATCTTCCGACCAGCCATTGGGGCTACCAAGGTGATTGGACAGACGCTGATGGGCGCGACGAACAGCCTGGATCCGCAGAACAGGCGGAGAGCTGAAGAAGTGAGTGTCGAACGCGTCAACCCTCACCTCAACACGAGTTGAAGAGTAACTGACCTTGCATGCAGAAATACAAGCGGCACTAGATTTTCAGTGCTCAGTAAGTAGTGCACACGCATGAAAGACACCAGATACCAGTAATCGGACATACAGTGAGGACGTTTTTTTTTTGTTTTTTTTCCGTGTTTGGATTGGCTTTGAGCGTTTATCACTATCGACGGGTCCTGTACGACTGCATGAGACTGCATCATAGACTGGCGAAGGAGGGCTCGTCTTCTTTTTTTTCCTTCACTTTTCTTCTTCTTCTCCACTCTACCTTACATGCAAAGCTGGCATTTTGTCAATAGTTCAAGGGCACCCAACAGGGTATCGCAAGGTAGCAGGTAGGATGAAGTGAAGCATGCATGCACTTGATGATATCTTGGGGACTGGACTTGCTTCATTGAGTTGGCCTGGGCATTAGGGGGGGAAAGTCGAAAGGGCGGCCTTATTTTCTGCAAGTACCTTATCTAGGGAGAGGACAATAGGAGGGGGGTTCATGGCCTTTTCTCTACGAACATTCCAACTGAAGCGATTCCGACGCGGGTGATGCGATGTGTTTAAAGCACAAATGCGATGAACGAGACGACGACCATTGGAGTTCTGTGCCGGAATGTCGGAATCTAAGCATCCACCTTTTCTGCGAGGGATAGGCAGGCAGGCACAGATATCGGGATCGAGCACATCGGCTGGATGGAAGAAGGGAGGGGGGGGACACGATTGGTTCCGCGGTCAGATCTGCTGCGGGTTTTGGCGGGGGTCCCCTGGAAGACCGCCGGACCGACCGGGCGAGCTCGGTTCAAGTGTCCTTTATTAGGTAATGCCTCATGGCTCATGCTGGATGCCGCGACTGGGAGACACGAGGTTCTCGTAGGCGGAGACGGCGGGCATTTGGGGGGAGGAATGCAATCGGCTTTTTGGTTTACAGAGCGACGGACGGATTGAAGACCGGTCGTCTCCGTCTCTCAAGTGTTTCCACAAAGGCCAAGTTGTCATTGTTATTAACTAATAATAAATTTTTTAGAAACCACACTAAAACCCGAGGGCCATGCAATCAGTTTACTAGGACTCTAGGAGTTACCTGTGGTTAAGAGACGTGACTCGGGAGGGGGGGGGGGGGGGG
>PJEX01000232.1:6316-40266 GCA_005350895.1 Colletotrichum tanaceti
GGGGGGGGGGGGGGGGGGGGGGTCTAATAACTATTACTCAAACGGAGCGGTGAGCAGATTCAGGTAGGTACTCACCGGAGTGGCCTCCGATAGCGATGGGTGTTGGCAATCGGCGCTAGAGGTGGGAATCCCTTCACTTTCTGTTACAACGGCGACTGGCCGTGCGACCTTGGAAGTCTTGTCATTCCATGGCAGGGCTTCCTCCACCACTGCCACGACATGAATTACATACATCCCGTCTCCCATCTGCGACGAGGCGGACACACTGGCGGCAGGAAGACAGTGTCAAGCGGGCTGGTAACCCTATAATCCATTCAACTGTGATGCCTTGTGTCCCCCCTCCCTCACCCCCCCCTCAACCCTCTTTGGCAAACATTGTCACGTATCGGTCATCCGGGAAGTTCAGCCGGGTGGCTCGCGTTGACTCGAAGTTGTGTGTGTGTGGCTGGTCTCGTGGGCCACGAACAGTAGCCGCCTCCCAACGGGCCAAAGAGTCGCCGGATCGTATGAGAAACCCCCTAAAGTGGAGGACGATCTACACTCTTGCGATCGAGATTACCGGGATATCCTTTTTTTATTTTTAGTTTGCCGCCCCAGTGGTTGTTACGAAGCAGGATAGCTACTTGTACACGAGGTTGGATGAGGCAACATGTTCTCGCAGCGGAGGGGGGAAAGCGACCAATCTGGTTGAGAGTTGGCATAATTACCCTTGCTCAACCCTCCCAGCCGTGGACCTGGTATCCTTGAGTCTCACGCCAGCCAGCTCATGTTGCTTGTCACTTGCCGAGACGACGCCGCCAGCTGAGCTAGACCGCCAGTTCAGCATTGCTGAAAGGACCTTTTATAAGGTGTTAATTATGGGCCGTGGAAATACCTGAACGATGATGGCCATCGATCATGTTCTCTTGCATCGGCGGCTCCCCTTCATAGATCACGATGAGCCGAGCAGGAGAGAGTCGGAGAAACTCCGACAGGTGAGAGAGAGAGAGAGCAGAAAAGGGGTGGGGACGGGGGGACGGGGAGATTCCGCTGCGACTCAGGGTCTACTTCCGACGACGTCATCTTTCGCCGTCGGATGGCCGTCTTGAGGCCAGTGCAGCGCCGACCGAGATCCGGTGAAACGGATTGCGCGATGTTGGGGTTAGGGTAGAGGGGAGACGAATATGTTCATTCGATCACGTCTACGGGGAGGGGGGGAAATACACACGAGTGTGGTGGACGACGAAACACGGGGGGGCTCGGATTTGACTTGGTGGGCTCATGCTCCTACTCTGGTGTCTGCCACTCTCCAGACATCACAGCATCTTAAGCTTTAGGCGACGACGTTCCGGCGTGGAGTATCTGATCTTTCTCAAACGCATCAGGCCGACTCGAGATGCCCCTCGAGATCTGAAGCCTCTCTGGTCTCGCGGGAATACGGAATACATCGTATCTTGCTCCATCATGGCAAGGCAAACTTGACATGTCTGGCGTGTCTGGGTGGGTTCTCTTGACTCCGATCTTGGATGATGTGAGAGGTGAAAATGTTCAACAAACTCGACGCCGGGTTTTGCTGTTGATGGGAAACTCAAGAATCCGACGAAACTGGTGAATTACTGAAACGACACGTCGACACCACCGTTTCTTCCCGACACCCTCTCTGCTCTGATATGAGTCCGCACAATGTCCCAAAACAGTGGCGTGGTGCCAGAGAGGAAACCTTTCACGGCCGTTGTGTGAAGGGGGGCACGGGGAGGGGGGGAAAGGATCGAGCTAATCTCATTCTCAGAGCGCGACGGGAAGCCTTTTCTTTCTCCAAACCTATCACCGTGCGTCTTTCGTCCAAAGAAGCTTCCGTGGTGTAACGAATCGTTGACGAGAAAGGGAGAACCGGCTTTTGGATGACGTCGCAGCTCGCCCCATGAAGCCGATGACGTTGAGACGAATTCAAAAAAAAAGAAGAAAAAAAAAACAAAGTACAGCCCAGGAGGGTTTCTTCCGACAGGGCAGGAAGGAAATGGCTGCGAGAAATACTTGAAACCGGGAAGTCTGGGACGGAATACGATTCTGTCCTCGTGCCCGGACCGGGACTCTCGCTCGTTCCTGGATCGCGAGCCGCCATCAGGCTGGGTTGTCGCGTGTTGATCTGATATTGGCAAGATGAGCTTCAAGAAACCAAGCAGCCAACCATTGATAGTTTGCTCAACCGACTAATATAGTAATATGGTCTCCAATGGCAAAGTGTTGCAACCCATCTGGGCTGCGACAAGGCTTTTATGATCCCGGTGCCGACGGACCGATGCTCGGCGTAAACTGCAGTTTGTAGAGCCTCTCCGGGCAGCCGGCGTATTCGGACTCGTCCTTTCAGGAAATCATCAGCATGAATTATGAATACAGCATTCACGTGTTGGGTTGGTAGGGGGCGTTATCCGGCTCTCTCCTCATCCTCGCCTCAACACCACATATGAAGCAGAAATTCCCTCCGCCTCAGCCCTTGACCTCAGATGCAATGTTGGTTGTTTTGGCGGATGTTTGGCCCAGCCCATTCGAAAAAGATACATCACCGTCGTGAATGTCGGCCGGCCATGGAGGGTGAGCGATAGTTGAGGATGGAGGGGGGGTGATGCCGCCCAGACGAAGCGCATCACGACAGAGGTGTGCCAAAACTCAGTCCGTCCCTGCAAATCAAATGGATGCCCAGTGTTTTGTTGATGTATCACCCGGGTCCCACGGGGGATCTGCATCGGCCAACGCTAAAAAGACGTCTTACAAGCAAGACGGTTTCCCAACCGCGTTCATCTGTTGCATGTCTGGTGCCGATGTTGAGACTAAGTCACACCTTATTACATGGGCTACAAGTTGTAAGCAATGATCCGAACGCCAAGGCAGGCTATCGTCGTCCATCGGCGTGTTCGCCGTGCCGGGGGGGCCGATCAACAAGTCCGGGGAAGGAAGCAGAGACGATGTGACGTCCGGCGGGAGGGGGTCCGGGACGGACATGCGATGGATGTAGTGTATTTCCTTGGCCATGTTGAACGATTCTCATTTCCCATGTTGTGTATTCGTGCCCTGACAACCTTGTGTGACCGACCTGAAGAGGGACCGCCTCGACTACGTACGACAGTTCTTTCAAGTCGACAGACCAGACCAACCCCCGCGTCACTTGAGGGGGGGGGGGGGGGGGATGATGTCCCCCCCGGCTCAATTTTCCTCCAACAACAATTTTCTCCGCACCAAAGGCCCCCTTGATTAATGTGTGAATGGGATCGTCGGCCCCGTTCCCCAAGAGAAGCGAATAAATTGCTGCTCCAATAGAAGCCGGCCTCCCGTTCATTCTGCGTGCCCGCTCGGGCAAAGCCTGCGTTGCAGCGTTTCAACCAAGAACAGAAGAGACAAGGGCGCAGGTCCCCTTGGAGCATCACATCACGCGACGACGGGAGAGCTTTCCTCTCATTCGGGGGATTTGACGTGACGCTGGGGATTCCACCTACGAGGGTGTAGGTGTCAGGATGGATGAAAGACGAACGAACGGTTCGGATTGGAGGAAGGTGATGATGATGCTACAACGCCAAGGGACAGCAGTATGTTCTGTTCATCCTTGCAAGTTGATTTTGTCTCTCTGTCTTACTCGGCAGGCGTCAAATAAGGGAACAACGGGAGGGGGATAACGTGGAGTAGGTGGGATATATGGATCGTGATAATACTATTACTCGGTTTGCCGACATATAAGTGATCGCCGGTCCGCGTCTTGTCTTTTCTGGAGATAGATGCTTAATGTTTGACAGCGCTCCACAGACTTGACATTGCGAATCTTTGTTCTTCCTGTACATATTGTTGCTTCGTAATTACTCTTTCGTTCCGTTTCTCATCATGAAGTTCTCCGGTCTCGCGTCTTGGGCCTTGCTGGCGGCCGCCGTGTCGGCCATTCCCACCTCGATTGCCGAGGAGGGCCACCTCTTGAACAAGAGAGCGGCCATCACGGATGCCGCCAACATAGGCTACGCTACCCAGAACGGCGGGTGAGTGAGCCCAAGCTTTTGCTGTTTGTCAGGTGTTCGTTCCCATGTTGACTAGTAATTAATCACTTCTTGTTGTCCAGAACCAAGGGCGGTGTTGGTGGTACCACCACGACCGTCACGAACCTCGCCCAGTTGTCTGCTGCTGCCAACGCGTCCGGTCCGGGGATCGTCATCATCCAGGGCAACATTGTCGGCAAGGCCAAGGTGCAGGTTGGTTCTGACAAGACCATTGTCGGGAAGACAGGCAGCTGTTAGTTTCCATCTCGCACATTGCCACGGTTCACAAGAAGTGACTTCAACTAATACGGGGATCCCTCTCCCTCACCCCACGCGCAGCTCTTGAGGGTATCGGCCTCACCATCCTCGGACAGAAGAACGTCATCGTCCGCAACGTCAAGATCAGCAAGGTCGAGGCGGCGTACGGCGACGCCATCACGATCCAGCTGTCCAAGAACGTCTGGGTCGACCACTGCGACCTGTCGGCCACCCGCGACGGCGACAAGGACTTCTACGACGGCCTGACGGACCTCTCGCACGCCGCCGACTGGGTCACCATCTCCCACACCCACTTCCACGACCACTCCAAGGGCTCCCTCGTCGGCCACTCGGACAACAACGCCGCCGAGGACGTCGGCACCCTGCGCGTCACCTACGCCAACAACCACTTCAACAACGTCCGCAGCCGCGGCCCGCTGCTCCGCTTCGGCACCGCCCACGTCTACAACCAGTACTACAACACCATGGACACCGGTCTCAACACCCGCATGGGCGCCCAGGCCCTCATCCAGAGCTCCGTCTTTGAGAATGTCGGCAAGAAGGCCATCTTTAGCGAGTCGAGCAAGGAGACCGGGTAAGTCTCCCCCCCCCCCCCCTTCTTTTTTCTCTTTCTTCTATCTTTCCCTGAGAGGAATCAGAGGGATCAGAGATTAACACCCGGGATATGCAGTTACGCCGTTGCCATCGATGTCGTTCTCGGCGGCCAGAGCGCCAACACCGCGCCCGCAGGCAAGCTCACCGCCAGCAGCCCTCCTTACAGCTACTCCCTGTTGGGATCCGCCAACGTCAAGGCAGCGGTGACGAAGGAGGCGGGACAAACGCTTGGATTCTGATTGGTTATGGCTTGAATTCAATCAATAGTTCAATAACGACCTATGAAAGACAGGTTTCCGAGAAAGAAATCCGCAAGTTCTGCTTACCCATGTGATGCTCAACCGTAAAAGTCTCCATCATCAGTGACGGTTGCAGAGTCTGCCATGTCAGCGATCAACAATTATATTCCAGTTTGACTGTGCAAGACTGGAATCCTTGACTTGATCGTGTTGAAGGGTCTCTCGAATAGAAAGAATCAAGTTGGCAGGCCTTGGGGTTGGCCACTCAGTCTATCTCAATTCATCTGGAGCCTCTGTTAAGAACCTCGGTACTCGCTAACATCTGTACAGCTTCGACTGCAGACCGTAGGCCAAGATATCCGTAATTACCAACTTTCTCGGTCATAAATCTCCGCGATGGTAGACCTTGGGAAGGACGAGATACAAATAAACTAACTGTTCTTGGTGATACGTATATAGACAATACGTAAGTGAGTAATACAATGATTGCAAAAGCAAAACTTATTTCTTTGACAAAATAAGCTACAAAATAATTAATATCGGCTTAATTATGGTCAGAGCGGTAATTAGAACCGGTCTCATGCAATACGGTTGAAGACTTGGAACTGCTCAACTCGAAACTGAGACCTGTGCGTTGTTGAAAATGTTGAATAGAAGGTTGTACGTTTGAAAGGCTGGATACGCTCATATACATACAGGCTGGAGGTTAGAAGAGTTGTTTTGGAGCGTTGTGGTGGTTTATGAGCCTCGTTAGATGGCAACATAACAACTGAGAGCCTGTTTTCACCGCGAATGCTCTCATCTTAAGTGGATTGAACTGCAAGACGCAGGGATGGAAAGTAGTGTAGATTGGTATAATGGTATTGTGGCTTGAGTCGATACAACCGGCTCCATGAACTGCACACCAACGCTACGTCAACAAAAGGTGCTCTTTCGTCTCATCCAAGATGTCCGTCCAGTCTAGTCGAATTCCGTGCATAGTCTTTCTCCTCTGCCACAGATCCTCTAGAATGTCCAAAGCCCGCGCGATGTTCATGAACCGTCGCTTCTGCAGCGTCATCTTCAGGCGGACGCGGACCTCGTCCATGTGCGTGTCCTCCGTGGCCTCGCCGCCGGCGAGGAAGAGGGGGAACAGGATGGCCGACTCGGAATGGGACCCTATCGGGATCTCGGAGACGTGCCTCAAGATGTTGGAGACGTGCGTGCGTATCTTGGTCGGCAACATGTCCCACCCAGTCGTCAGCGTCACGCGCGTCGTCTCTTCCTCGTCGTCGTCGGAGGGCGGCCCCTCGCACGTCAGTCGGTTGCGGATGACCCGGTACAGGATGATGAAGACGGCGCTTCGGAACGCGTGCGCCATGGCGGCGAGCTCCGGAGAGGTGTCGACCCGGCACCGCCAGTCCTGCAGCGCCTGCTCGACTCGGACGCACGTGGAGCGGAAGGCCGCTTTCCCCTCGGCGGTCTTGTAATTGTCGACGGCGCGGTCCCGCCCGAGCCTCGTCTCCTCGTCCAGGCTGCTCAGGGTGGCGACGTGACGCAGCAGGCCCGTGGCGACCCCGAGATAGGTGTCGACCACGTCGGTGATGCCGTCCAGGTAGCTGGCGTCGAGCAGCGGCCGCCGCCTCAGCGTGATGCTGCCGATGATGTCGTGGTACGCAAAGTTGCGGAGGATCCACTGCCCTTCGGAGCTCCTCTTGAAGATCTCCGGGCCGCGCAGCACGACGCCCGACGCCGTCACCACCTCGGCGGACTTGATCAGGAGCTTGACCCCGTTGAGGTGCGTGGACCACCCGGAGTCGTCGCCCACGCAGACCTCGCCGATGACGAAGGCGAGACACGCCGCCGCCTTGGTCTCGTACCACGTGATCTGCTTCTGGGGCGCGCCGAGCGCCGTCGCGAGACTCCTCATGGCCGTCGAGTGCGCTTCCAGCGCCGAGAGCCTGTACGCCTCGTTCGAGAGCGACAAGTGACCCGTGGCGAGCGCCACCAGCGCGTCATACAGCACCGTTGACTCCATGGCCATGGGAAGAAAAGCTGAGGGGGTGTTTGGTCAGCACGTAGTACGTAGTGTTTTGCCAGAGACATGACGAGACTTTGTTGAGTAATTAGAGTTGACGACTGGACTGACCCGACAAGAACGAGTTGAACTGCTCACTGGCCGTCAAGTAGTGACACAGCACTGTGATGTAATATCGCATCATTTGGCGTTTCGGCGGTGGTTCAGCATGGTCTCCCGTCAGCGTTGGCGAGTACGACGGAAACAATGCCGTTGTCGTCGTCGTCGTCGTCGTCGTCGTCGTCGTCGTCAATGTGTCGTGCCGACCGTCAGTTGCTCGTAGTTGTTGCAGGTGGTTGCTGGCTTGTTTCTGGCCAACCCAGCTTGTTGGCACAACATCGCGCGTCGACGACCGGACGCACCTCAGGTTCAGACGAGCGCAAGTACCGCATACTGGGATCGTATTTTCGACACATTTCTTCCGTCTGAGGGTCGGCGGGGGTTGGGAGATGTCAGAAAAAGGGCAAGTTGATCACACAACTCTCTCTTGGCGAGGTCTGTCTCGGGCCTCTCTCTCACTCTCGGGCGCTTACCGATAACGACAGGTCAGGCACCCCGTTTTGTCGTGCTTGGAGCCCTTCCGACGCCGGGTTTCAGACTGCCCGGCTGGAGTCCCGGCAGTAGCAGTGTCGGCTCCTTCGTCCATGATATATGTATGCACCAAGCGCGGTCCTGTTGGCGGACGGTGTTCGGCGTGTTGGGCGTAACTGGGCGACACGGGCGATACGTGGGGATTCTGACATCAAGAAGGGGAAAAGAGGGACCTGACGGCGGACCACGAGCATGATGAGTGGACAGCAGGGGAGACGAAGCGGAATTTCCCATGCCATCTTTGCTGAGACGCTTACCTATTCTGCTCTAGTTACTCCATACTATGCAACGTGAATGACTTGTTTCCCTGCCCCCCACAAGGGCGGAGAAGTGTCATGAAACTCTCATTTTCGACTGCTCAGGCTCTTCATTCGCTTAATGCATGAAGCCATCTTACGTAAAACCTTGTCGACGAGATCGACATTCCATTCTCTTCGATGGGGACGGCAACTTATCAGGCACTCAGGGTAAGACAGGGGCCACAGAGTCCGGATAGTGATATCTGTACACTACGATGGATATTACTTATCAACCACTTTCCCATGGGCCATGAATCACAGGTTAGTACAGTATAGATAGAGTATTAGTGAACAGGAGACAAGCTGATGCATACATAGTAATCACAATCTCGCAACAAACGGTTCAAAGGTATCTCATGACTCGGGTCCTTGCCAACGATGCCCGCCCAATAAAAGATGACATTCCAAAGTCCGGGTCCCACACGACTAATCAACCACTAGCTGGCACGAGCTGGCTTTAAATGACTCTCAAGCCCGCCTTCCACTAATGTCCTCAACCATGTCCACGTGTGACGCTCCCTTCTCTTCCTCCCGATGTAACTTCTCCTGCACATCGTGCCTGACCTTCTCGTCTTCGGTAGGGTACGCGCGCTTGAACATGGTCCAGATGGAGTGCGCGAACAAGTCATCCATGGACTCGATGCTGCGGCCCTTGAGCTCCGGTAGGCAAAAGAAGACGAAAACAGCGCCAACGTAGGTCATGAGGGAAAAGAAGAGAAAGGTGCCGTAACCCATCGTCGACAGCATGTGCGGGGTCGCGGTGGTGATGCCGTAGTTGACGATCCAGTTCGTGAAGAGACAGCAGGACATGCAGACGGACCGGATCCGAGAGGGGAATATCTCGGCGGCAACGACGTAAGGAGCTACAGAGTGGCCAAACGACCAGCCAAAGGCATAGAGATAGATCCTATACAGCGTGTTAGAGATATTATAGCCAGCTGCAGGTGCTGACTCTGCTGAGTAACCACCCATAACCTTGACTTACATAATAATCCCTACGATGCCACCTGGCGTGGTTCCACTACCAGGCTCAACATCGGAGAAGCGGAGAAAGAGGCCGATATATAACATTGATGTTGCCTGGATGGTGGCACCAATGATGAGAGGGAGTCGCCGGCCAACTCGGTCGACAATGACAGTGACGTAGATGATGGTCGTCGCCAACTTGACAACACCGTAGACCCCTGTGGTCAAAAGCGAACTAGAGCCCTTGGGAACCCCGATCATGGCAAAAATTTCTAATCGTCATAATGAGCGTTTGAGAGCTGGCCTGGGATAAAAGAGTATACTTGCTGGGGCTGAACGTGCCAATTGCATCGGTCCCGGTACCTTTGTGGAAGAAAAAAAGCGATACGGCGAGGAAAAGACGTCGGCGGTTGCTTGCGTTGGTGACGATATCTTTGACGACAACGACGTAGCCATATCCTAATGAAAAGTTTCAAGTTAGAGGCCCATCGCGTAACCGGAGATTCAACGGAAGAGACATGCCTTGGGCCGTCTTCTGTTCGGCTTCGGCCTGGGCCATGATTTCCATGTACTCTTGGCGGACGTAGGGGTGGTCCGCGGGCAGTCCCCTAAGCTTGCAAAGGTTCTTCAAACCTTGCTCCTGTTTTCCCTTCGAGATGAGGGCACGAGGGGTTTCGACGACGACTACAAGGCAAAAAGAAAATTAAAAAAATTCGTTAGTCAAGGCCACCCCTTAACTACTATCATATGATAGGTAACTCACACCAAATGGCAGCGAACAAGAAGAAGCCAGGGATCAGCTGGATGCCCAGAGCCAACTGCCAAGCCCTGTTCTCTTTGAGTTCCTCTGTAGACCACAGACTGACTCCGTCTGTGTTGAATCACCTTGATTAGTACTTGAAAGCCATTTGACACTCCAAATAAGTGGCAACTGGGATAGGGCTTGGAATTACAGTTAGTCCAGAACGCCAGAGCCAGCGCCAGTATGATCATCAGGTTGTAAGATGTGGTTAGAGAGCCTCTGATCGATTTTGGAGAATTTTCCGCCAGGTATTGAGGGGCGAGCTGTGACAGCCAGGAGTCAGTAAATGCGGAGAGCGAGACATATCTTGCTCTACGAGGGTAATTACTGACCATGGAATTCGCCCCGATGGCTACTCCGGCCAGAAGTCGCCCGGCGTACAGCACTTTGAGCTTGGGAACCTCTTGCATGGAACAACCGACCAGGAAGAGTGCTGCCATCACGGTGACGGACTTTTTCCTGCCCAGGAAGTCGGACAACGGAGCTGCCAGTAACGCACCTGCGGTTCCACCAGCGGCCACTACAGTCATGGCTGTTAGTAATAGACAAGACATGCAGCTTACCCAGTGAGTTCATTACGTACACATTGCAGCTATGTTTCCCTCTGAGCGAAACAGTTAGTCCCGTGAGGAAGAAACAGCGTTCCGTGACGACGGATCCTTACCTCTTGTGTCTGCTTCCGCCTGGCTGATGTTATCGAGCCCAAAGGCTGTCCGAAACGAGGGGAACGTCATGATTCCTCCGATATTTCCCTGGTCGAAGCCATAGGAGCACCCGGCAAAGGCAATGGTGACGCCCAGCAGGAGAAGCCTCGAGTTGAAGATCTCTCTCGGGTCCTTCTTCCACTCGGGCGAAGCCCAAAGTGAGGTTCCGCCGCCCATTGTTTTTGGCTGAATTTGACGTTGAACCGGCAGACGTTTGTAGCCGGAGGGTTTTTTTCTTTTTCCTTTGTCGGATCAGAAAGTTTGCTCGCGGCTTCTGACTTCAGCGGACGGTAGAAAACAGGCTCCGAACTGTATCATATATCCGGGCGAACTGACTCGATCCCTTTCATGACAGGCGCCAACTCAACCTCCCCCGTGGGGAGCAATCACAACAGCCGAACTATTACCCCGCGTAACCCACAGCATACCCGAACCCCCCATGGTGATCAAGCGAATGCTTTTTTTTTTTCTTCCTCGGGGAGAAGACCGTAACCGAGGATTGTCATCAGGTTACATCTTGATAACTGCTCGCCAGTGTGTGATCGTCCGCTTCTGTCTCTTGTTTCCCCGGATCTGCGACCCATGTCAACTCCTCAAAGTTGTCCTCGGATATGCAGAGGCTAGGCAGGATCGGGAAACTCGGCGACCAGTCCTAGCTTGGAACTTCTTGATATGTGTGCGATACAACCCTTGGCCGGGACCCCCTCCCCTCCCCTCCCCGGGGGGCCAGAGAAGAGCGGAGAGCCGGAGATGGTGCCGGTTGAACCCAGACTGACGACAAAGAGAGGGGAGAGGAGGGAGGGATAGAAGCGGGGGAACAAGTGGATGAGGGGCATCAATGTGACTGAATATTACATGAGAAACAACTTGTGATCAGTTCAAGTCCAACATTGCAAGCACCGAAACATAGCACCTTTGGGTCTGGTCAACTATCCTGTAATTAGCCACAGTCGCAGCGATTCCAACCTACTTGGCAAAGATCATACCGCTAATTACTCGCTCTTGTCGCCGACGACCAACAACTTTCGTTCTATTACTTGGAATGTCCCCAACTCTCCACTCCGCCGCCATCCCCGCGGCGACCGTTCAGTCGCACGCCTCCAACCTTCTCCAACTCCCCGACAAGACCCTGCTCTGCGCCTGGTTCGGGGGCTCCCAGGAAGGTCTGCCGGACATCAGCATCTGGCTCTCCCGTCAGGAACCGGGTTCGGAGGGCTGGTCCGCGCCGCAGAAGGTCTCGTCCGACACCGACCGCAGCTGTCAGAACCCCGTCCTCTTCCGGGCACCAGAGACGGGGCACGTCTGGCTGTTTCACACTTCGCAAGATGCCGGCAACCAAGACGGCGCGTTCATCATGGCTCGGACGTCAAGTGATAACGGCGTAACCTGGTCTGAACCCCGGTACCCCTTGGAGGGTGTCACTGGTGTGTTTGTACGCCAACCTCTTGTTGTCCTTGGCGATGGGACCTGGGTTCTTCCAGTCTTCCATTGCCGCTCGACATCGGGTCAGAGGTGGATCGGGAACAACGACATTTCCGCCGTCTTCTTCACCCGAGACGACGGCCAAACATGGGAAGAGAGCGTCGTGCCGGACAGTCTCGGTTGCGTGCACATGAACATTGTCCCACCGGCAAAAGGGGAGTCGGAATATGTCGCCTTCTTCCGCAGTCGCTGGGCGGACAATGTTTACCGATCGACCTCGGCCGACGGGCTGAACTGGGCCGCTCCCGAGCCGACCGCGTTGCCGAACCCCAACAGCGGTATCTGCGCCGCCCGCCTGCCTTCGGGACGCGTCGCTGTCGTCTTCAACCGGTCCGCGGCCGAGCCCGACATGGCGAGGAGGGAGGGCCTCTACGACGACATCACGCCGGAAGACGACAAGCGCCCGAACCAAGCGTCCGTCAACGGGAAGCACGCCATCTGGGGAACCCCGCGGAAGACACTGACCCTCGCCGTCTCTAGCGACAACGGGCTGGGCTGGGAGGAGAGGGTGCTCGAGGAAGGGGACGGGTTCTGTATGACGAACAACTCGATCGAGAAGACGAATCGAGAGCTGAGTTATCCGAGCATCGCCGTCGAGGAAGACAGGCCCGTATCGGTAGCCCATGTTGCTTTTACCTTTCACAGGCAGTACATCAAGTATGTCCGAATAGACGATGTGGAGGGCTGGGTGGGCAGAGCATAGATGGAAGGGATCGAGTGAGCTTTTGGAGAGGCAGCATGTCTTGATTTCGGCAGAATGTAAACACACTTTGGGGGTTTATTAGATGAGCTAATAAGATACACTTGGATAGAATGGAATCGTCTCTTTAAGAGATCCATATACGCATCACTTGACATGGGTTTTGTTAACAGGTGAATCGCAAAGTGCTGCAACCAGCAGATTCCTCACGAGTACTATGTCTATGTCTTGATTTTAACGAAGTCCTGTTCCTGAGAGAACCTGTTGACCCTAATCTGTCTATACGGAGTCTTTCTTTTGCGTCAACCATTGACAAGGGGCCAGAGTATGGAACAGTCACAAATCTACGCCTGCCCTTTCAACGACACAACATCCCAGCTCTTGACTGCATTCCTGACGGTTTGAATTTCGATTGTTTGAAGTAATATTTAGCTGCTCTCCCATGGTCTCTGCTTCTCGGTGGCTTCAAGCGCCGCGAACGTCTCCAAAGCCCACTTCTTGACAGCGTCGCCCAACGGCAGATATGGCCTCCTCATCTCCCAAGAGGACTCGTCGGCGACTCCAATCTCACGACCTAGATAGTGCCAGGCGCCGAACTTGGTCAGGGCGATCCCTTTCTTGCACGCCCATTCCGCGTTTGCCACGGCGTACTGGAGCTTCCAGGCCTCTTCCGCCCTTCCGGCCTTGCTCAAGTCGTACAGGGCCGACGTGGAGGCCGGGAAGACGTTGCCCATCCCCGTCACGCAGCCGCTGCCCCCCGCGGCCAGCGTCGGCAGCAGGTAGTCGCTGCTGCCGCCAAAGACGCCGAACTGTTCCGGGGTGAACCGGCTCGCCAGCCGGGCCACCTTGCCGACGTTGCCGCAGGTCAGCTTGACGGCCACGATGTTGGGGTGGGACGCCAGGGCGGCGAGCTGGTCCGAGTCGAGGTCGACGCCGGAGGTGACGGCGGGGAAGTTGTAGACGACGACGGGGATGGGCGAGCGGTCGGCGACGTCGCGGAAGAAGCCCGACGTCGCGTCGCCGGACAGCGCCTTGGGCCAGTAGCTGGGCGGCAGGAGGAGCGCGAACCTGGCCCCCGCGGACGCCGCGTCCCGGGCGTTGAGGATGGCCTCGCGCGTCGACTGGGCCGAGATGCCGGCGACGATCGGGTAGTCCGGCTTGCCGAGGTCCCGGACGGCCCGGACGGCGGTCTCGACCATGGCCTTGCGCTCGTCGGGGGTGAGCAGGCAGAGCTCGCCGTTGGTGCCCGAGTAGACGAGGCCGTGCATGCCGGCCTTGACCAGCGCCTGGCACTGCTTGTACATGGCATCGTGGTCGACGGGCTGTTCGGGGTCGCCGGTTTTGTAGATGGTGACGACTGGGGTGTAGACCCCGGGGGGGAGAGGGGTTGATTTGGCGGCGATCGAGCTGGAAGGCATGTTGGAGAGGTGATTAGATGGGGGGAAGAATAGATAGTATCGGTTTCTGGTAGTTACAGAGTAGGTAATACAGAGTAATTCCAGCCAGCTTCTTCTACACTGGAACGAGTGATCCAAAACAGTCATGGAGACGAGGGTATGAATTGGCTTCGATGGAAGCCAACCCCTCATGATACATAACAACACCTCAGATGCGGAGAACAACAGATTCAGAATGCCCCTCGGCTGTCTTCTCTCTCTCTCTCTCTGTCTCTGTCCGTGTGTTGCCACGAGCCGGGTTACATCCCGATCACGGAGAGAAGTCGGGCCCCTCTCGAGATGACGATTTCAGCCATGAAATGACCTGCGTATAGTTCTCACGAGGAAAGGACATCTTGCTGCCCAGAGTTGTACGTACGCCGTTTGCCGTTGTGTCATGGTCCACATCGGCGAGAATGCCGATACGGGGGGGGGGGCAGGGGTTGCATGCGGAGTGTGGAGTGCGGAAGCAATGGGGGGGACCGGGGGGTCGTCTCCGATAAGGCCGGGATGCTGTGATTTGGAGACAACCATTTCATTCATGGCGGTCAAGTCAAGCCTCAGAAAGACACAATCAAGGGTTAATCGGGCTTAGTGGTGGCTGTAGCAATTATTATCACGCGCACACACAGGCAATATCACCACCCCAAGAAGCAACTTGGCCATCTTGCTATCCTCGAGGATCCAACGAGAGAACACCAAGGGAGGCTCTCCGCTCTCTCATTCACACGAACCTGAAACGCAATGACGACCAAGACTCAGGAACCGGAGCGAGCCACGATCAGCTTGGCTGATCTCAGCAAGCACAACACCAAGACAGACTGTTGGATAGCGGTGCACTCGAAAGTGTGGGATATCACCGACTTCATCAACGACCACCCGGGGGGTCCGTCGGGTGAGTTTGGACAATTTGCAAATTGCATCTACAAACAACGTACACGTTCACTTACCATAGACACCGTCCAGTCCTCCTCCAATGTGCCGGTTCAAATGCCACAAAGATCTTTGACGAGGTCCACGCACCAGACATCCTCGAGGAGCTCCCTGACGAGAAGCTCGTCGGGGTTCTGCAAGATGCCAGTCCTGACATTCCCGCAGCTTCATCACAGTCAGGTGGCGCGAGTGGCGTGAATGGCATAACAAAAGCATCCGCAGAGACTGCGCAGACAGAATCCACGCCTACTCGAGAACAGGACGCCATACCGCCGCTCGATTCCATCATTGGGGCGCCGGACCTGGAGGGCGTCGCCTCCAGAGCACTCACGCCAAAGACGTGGGCCTTTTACTCCTCCGCGGCCACGGATCTCATCACGCACAAGAACAACAAGGCGCTCGTGAGGCGCATCATGATCCGGCCGAGGATCCTGCGAAACGTCTCCCGCATCGACATGAGGACGACCATCCTGGGTCTCGAGAGCTCGGCCCCCTTCTTCATCTCGCCCGCCGCCATGGCGAAGCTGGTCCATCCCGAAGGCGAGCTGGCCCTGAGTCGAGGGGCGGCAAACGAGAACATCATTCAATGTGTAAGCGCGCATACCGTCTCAGTACTGAAAACCGTGAAAAGCTGACCAGTGACGGCTGCTTCGTCCAAAAAGATTTCGAGCAACGCGTCCTACACCCTCAAGTCCATCGTCTCGGCCGCCCCGCCCGCCCAGCCCTTCTTCTTCCAGCTCTACATCAACTCGGAACGCCACAAGACGATCGAGATCCTCCGGTCCGCCCGCGCCCTGGGCATCAGGGCCGTCTTCGTGACCGTCGACGCGCCCGTCCCCGGCAAGCGGGAGGCGGACGAGCGCGCCGCCCAGGCCGGCACGATCCGGGCGGCCATCAGCGGCGCCGAGAGCAGCAGGGACAAGAAAGGCAGCGGCCTCGGGCGTCTGATGGCCCAGTACATCGACAAGTCCATCACCTGGGAGGACCTCGCGTGGATCAGAGAGGCGAGCGGCGTCCCCATCGTCCTCAAAGGCGTCCAGACGGCGGACGACGTCAGGCTGGCCGTCGAGTACGGTGTGGACGGCGTGCTCCTGAGCAACCACGGGGGCCGATCTCTGGACGGGTGGGTATTTTCTCTCGAGGCCGGCCGGATCATGATTTGAGTGAACCTTCGCCGCTGACATCTCGCCCCAAATCACAGCTCGCAAGCCTCCATTCTCGTCCTGCTCGAACTCCGAGAGCAGTGTCCCGAGGTTTTCGACAAGCTGGAGGTGTATATCGACGGCGGCTTCGAGCGCGGGTCGGATATCCTGAAGGCCATCGCACTTGGTGCCACAGCCGTTGGTGTGGGCAGGCCGTTCCTGTACTCTCTCGTGTACGGCCAGCCGGGCGTGGAGCATCTCTCACAGAGTAAGTCCCTTCGATCCGAGAATGAGAACGGAGACAGTTGCTGACCAGTGGCCAACCAATCTTTTCTCTGTTCGGTAGTCCTCAAAGACGAGCTCGAAACCTCAATGAGGCTTTGCGGTATCACCAGTCTCAGGCAGGCAACTCCTGCAATGGTGAACACTCTAGATGTCGAGCACTTGGTGGTTTCGGAGGACCGAGCCAGGCAAAAGAAGCCCTTGGGAAGGCCACGGTCGAAGCTCTGATGTGTTGGTTAGTAGATCATTGTTGGTCTTTCTCTATAGACAATGGTTTCCATGGTACTAGAGTCTAGCCTGCAATAAGTGATGTAAATTCATTTAACAATTAATGTAAACATTTTCTTCACAACAAAACATTTGCCAGCTTTATGGGTACTTCTGTTCTTGATATCGAGGAATAAGAAGTGATGACACAGGGAGACATCAATCAAATCTTGGAAACATGACAACTGCAAATAGTACTGTTTTATGTCTCTTCAAAGCCCAAATACTCGCATGTCTCAAAAGGTATCAATTAGAGAGATGGATTCTGCCACGAGTCGACACCTGCATGTTTCTACCATCTCTATCACGGCTCCATCCTATGCCTTCAACGTCTTGGCAAACGCCTCAACGGCCTCCAGGATCGGCCCGTCCGGTTCCAACCCCAGGCTGTAGGCCCTACTAACGTCGAACCGGGCCGGCCATGTGTTGACAATGGCCAGGACCGCCGGGTCGCTCTTCTCTTGGATCTGCGCCAGCGCCTCCTTGCCCCCGACCTTCTCCACCGCGTCGAGGATCTCCTGGACCGTCACCGTGATGCCGGGCAGGTTGACGACCCTCGAGTCCCCAAAGTGTTCTTTGGGGACGTCCTTGACCCTGACGAGGTTCCGGACCACCGTCGCGGGGCTGCAGACCCAGAGCTCGAGGTCGCGGCCGACGGGCAGGACGTTCTTGACGCCCCGGAGGGACTCGCGGACGATGCCGGACGCGAAGCTGGAGGCGGCGGCGGACGGCGCGCCGGGCCGCACCGTCACCGTCGGGAGCCGGACGATGCGGCCGTCGACGAGCCCGCGGCGCGAGTAGTCCTCGACCAGCAGCTCGACGACGAGCTTCTCGGTGCCGTACGACGTCTTGGGCCTCGGCACCGTCTCGCTCTCGACGACGGGCTGGCGGGGCCCGTAGACGGCGCACGAGCTGGTGAAGACGACGGTCGTCCCCGGGTGGCTCCGGCGCAGGTGGTCGAGCACGGCGCGGACCGAGTCGAGGTTGACCTTGAGGCCCAGGTCCAGGTTCGCCTCGGCGCCGCCGGACATGAGGCCGTGCAGGAGGTACACCGCCGCGAACCGCCGCGAGAGCAGGGACCCGATCGCCGCCGGGTCGGTGAGGTCGGCCCTGAGCGAGGTGATCCTGCTGCTCTCGTCCGCCACGTCGGCCGGGACCGGGGGCTCGACGACGTCCGTGACGACGAGGGTGGTGGCCGGGTTCGCTTTGAGGAGGGCGCTGACGAGAGCCTGGCCGACGAAGCCGGCCGCGCCTGTGATGAGGATTTCGTTGGACATTTTTGTATGTTCTCGTTATGCGATGGGGTATCTTTGCGGTGCCTTGGTTGTGTAATTATCTCCTGAAGCAAGAGTAAGAAGACTGTGCCAGATTTGTTCAACGGGAACCAGGGCGTTTCTAGCACACCACGAGCGTGTGATCGTCGTCACTCGTGCATGCAGCTCTCGGCTTTAACCGTCCGACCTCGCTGTTTCCCTCGCACATCTCCATGAGGGGAGGGGTTCTTGGCCGGGACGAATTACCGTCTTTAGACTTCTCCTCATCTTTCCTGCGAGCTTACCGAACGTGACCGGCTACAGACGGGGCAAACATGCAAGTCTTGGAGAGGGTTTGGGGGATGTCGGCCGGACAAGTGGCCGATGCAAGGCGTTTACACTAGTACATCGGGCATCGGTGAGAATGCCGATGGTCCCACCCTTCGTCGAATCCGTAAAGGGGCGTTTTCCCCGCACCGGGACCGGGGATCTTTCGGAGGAGGTGACAGGGGGGAGGGGGGGTATGTAGAACCATCAGAATGAGGGGCAAGATGGAGAGGAAAGGCGTGTTTGGGCCGAAGAGCGATGTGGGATGACGTGAAGAGGTAAACAAAACCCCCTCGAAAATAGGCAGAGTCTAGTATTAGTGACGATTCGTTCCTCCGGGCGACTTTACTGTGTCTGTAAACTCGACTCAAAGTTCAAAACAAGTTCAGAATGGAATACGTAAGGTAAGTTCAACCAACGTAGCACAGAATGTCCCTCGTGCGCTCCCAGGTCTCCTTGATTCGGTGTTTTTTTTTTTTTGCATATCATCGTCGTAGGCTTCCGCCGGGCCCCCTACTGACATTTTCTGAACCAGACTCGGAAACACCGGCCTCAAGATCTCCAAGATCATCCTGGGGTGCATGACCTTTGGCTCGTCCAAGTGGGAGGGCTCGCCGTGGGTCCTCGACGAGGAGGAGGGGCTGCGGCTGCTCAAGGCCGCGTACGACAGCGGCATCAACACGTGGGACACGGCCGACACGTACTCGAACGGGCGGTCCGAGGTGGTCATCGGCAAGGCGCTGAAGACGTTTGGCATCCCGCGGCAAAAGGTGGTGATCCTCTCCAAGATCTTCAACCCGGTCATGGACGACGAGTCCCGGCCCGCCAGCGTCAACGACGGACCGCTGGTCAACCAGATGGGCCTGAGCAGGAAGCACGTCTTCCACGCCGTCGACAAGTGCCTGGAGCGGCTCGGGACGGAGTACATTGGTGAGTTGGAGAGTCTTCACTATTAGGTTCTTTGAGCCGATGCGGTAATTACTCGATAATACCTAAATAGATACTGACCGTCTCGAATCGCAGACGTCCTCCAGATCCACCGTCTGGACCGAGAGACGCCGCCCGAGGAGATCATGCGCGCCCTGCACGACGTTGTCCAGTCCGGGAAAGTCCGCTACATCGGGGCGTCGTCCATGTACGCGTGGGAGTTCGCCCGCCTGCAGTACATCGCCCGGTCGCACGGCTGGACCGAGTTCGTGTCGATGCAGCCGTTCTACAACCTGCTGTACCGCGAGGAGGAGCGAGAGATGCTGCCGTTCTGCCGGGCGACCGGGGTCGGGGTGATTCCGTGGTCGCCCATCGCGCGCGGGTTGCTCGCGAAGCCCCTCTCCTCCGGCGAGGGCGAGGGCGAGGGCGAGAACACATCATCGCTGAGGAGCCGGACGGACAAGAAGACGCAGACGTGGTTCGCGGACGCCAACCTGGACATCGTCCACCGCGTCGAGGAGATTGCCAAGAAGAGGGGCGTCAGCATGGCTCTGGTCTCGACTGCGTGGGTGTTGCAGAAGGGATGTTGGCCCATCGTGGGGTTGAGTTCGGAGAGGAGGATCAAGGAGACGATAGAAGCGCTCAAGCTGAAGTTGACCGAGGAGGAGTGTCGGTACCTGGAAAGCGAATACCGACCAAGGAACATTCAAGGGATGTAGTAGACTTTCTACATGAGTAGTCTAACTGTCTAGGTATAGAGGATGGATGAAGCCATTAGATGCATTCCTGAGTCTTAATATCCAAAGGACCAAATTATTTCTGATTGGTCATCTGGCCATCTAAGCCCATCAACCTGTACGTCGAGTGAGGTAATGTTATACCGAACCGTGATTCAAGTTCCAGGCCTTGTCGTTTGATAGTCAACTTGGGTGAAGTCTTGGCCTGCCATAGTCTGATTATCGGCGTTCAAGGACGACATGTCGAATTGGAAGACGGGAGACAGCCCGAAACTCATGTCGTGGTCAAAAAAGAAATCCCCTTCCGGGCCCATCAGAGCTCCCTCTGTATGATTACTCGTCCCCGCGAGCTGAGCATCGATGACGCCGTTGGCATGGAGACGGTCTGAGTCTCCATCGTCGACGGTCTGGACGTGCGACTGACGGCGGTGACCAGGAGGCTCGTCGCCCAAAGGTTGATGACCCTGACCCTGACCGGGACCCTGACCCGGCTTCAGCGTGGCGACCATGCGCTCGAGGCCCGGCGCCATGAGGTTCGCCAGATGCCACCGGCCGGCCGGCAGAGACCGGAAGTGCCGCACGAGGTCCGTCGTGAGGTCCCACACGCGCCGCGGCTCGACGAGGTCGCCGCCGTACTTGACGGCGACCTTGATCAGGAACATGCACGCAAAGGCCGTCATGCAGTGCAGGTAGGACGGCATGCCCACGACGCCGGCCGCGACGTCGGGGTCGGTGGTGATGAAGCCGATGGTCGAGGTCGCGACGGAGACGGCCGACGCCGCGCAGGCGAGGAAGTGGTGGGGGATCGGGCCGTCGCCCGGGAGGCCCCGGAAGATGTGCGAGTAGAGGTGAAGCTTGGCGAAGTGGAAGTGCAACAGCGCCCCCTTTCGAGGGAAGCGGCCAATGTGTTGATATTGTTCTGGCGTGGTGCAATGTCAGTATACTATGAACGTTCTCTTGGGCAAGAGTCAAGACGACTACAAGTAATAATCAGACAACTCACCTGGCAACGTCTCGGACCAGTGCTTGATCCAGTGGTCCAGCTGTTTGCTAAACTGCGTGATCTGATGGACGTAGGCCCGCGGCGTCGGGTGGCCCTTGTCGGGGCCGAACAGCTCCCTGATGCTGCCAATCACCCCGAGAAGGGCCACCTGGCTTGCCAGGCGCTTGTCCTCCTCGGTCGAGACGGGCGACCCCAGGAAGCTCTCCCACTGCTGCATCGACGAGTCCTCCTGCACTATGGCCGGCCGCCCGTAGAGGGTGGCCAGGTGCTGGTCGCAGATGTTGAGGATGTACCACAGGCGCGCCCCGTCGGCGGCCTCCTCGCTCTTCTCCTCGATGGCGCGGGCGTAGCTGTTGTGCAGGTTGCACTCGGCCGCCCTGCGGATCGCGTACCCCGAGAGCATCCAGCTCACGTCGCTCAGCCAGTACGACGCCACGCACATGGCGCGGAGGTAGTCGCGGTCGACCCTGCGGTCGAACATGGAGCGTTCCGTCAGGGCGCGGAACTCGGCGCTGCAGACGCCGTACAGGCCGTCGTTGGACCGGGGGTCGTGGAGGGCGGCGACGGTCAAGGTCGCCGCCGTCAGGATCGGGCTCCGGCGTCTCAGCTCCTCCAGCCGCTGATACTTGCAGCCGACGCCGTACATGAAGGCGTCGAGGCGGTCTCGGTAGAGGCGGAAGAGACGCTCGGCGTCTTCCGGTGGCAGGGCGCCCCTGGAGATGAAGTCGTCGTCCCGGCCCCGGGCAGGGCTCGACGAGTGGCCCTCCGGACCTTCCGAGTCCGGGGCGTCTGGTGACCTCAGGGCTCGCAGTTTCGTGAGGGCGTAGAGCGAGTGGATCGGCACGTGGGGGAGGTTCTCGTCCTCCGGCGAGATCTTGGGCGAGTTGTCGCAAGACGGACCGTGGTTGTCTTGCGCGGACAGTGACAGTGACGCTCTCAGGCGGTCCCCGTTGCCGCTCATGCCATGGACCGACGAGCGGGTCGGCTGGGAGGGCGACTCTGCGGACTTTTGCAGCGCGGAACATTGGAGAGCAGCGGGTTCGGGCAGACCGACCTTCTTGGAGATTTCCTTGAGCGTGTTGTGAAGGTTCTCGATGTCTTGGAGGACGGCTCCGTTGTACCTGCGAGAATGTGAGCATTTCCAGCTAGATACCTTCATCAGACGCGGGAAGGGCTTTCTCTCACTGAGTCTTCTCGTCGATTATGCTTTGCAAGTTCTTCCCCAGGACGCAACCGAGATTCCGTTCCGCACATCGACGGCATGGCGGGCCACTCTCGTCCATCAGACATTTTATCTGCAAAGTTCTGGTTTTAGTCACGATGTCCGTCCGAGTCTCGAGAAGGGGGGGGGAGTGTGCCTGCGGACCTTGTGTTTTCGACACGCCGCACACGCCTTGATCTTCCGAGATATCTGCGGAAACGACTGCTCGCCATTCCCACCCGTGATCAGCTGAGGATTGCCGTGGCCAGTCAGCATTTTGCGTAGAGAGCTTAAGGAGACAAGCAAAGTGAAAGGAGGAGATTGGAGGCCCGTCCCACCGTCATGAACTCCATGCCATCGTTGGCATCCGACCAGCTGCGTTTTGACATGGCCGCCGATATTACCGCAAGCTCCGTCCGGTGAGGCTCGCCGCTGTGTTCTTGACAGGTTTTGTCTAGTTTTTTTTTTTGCGAAATCCCCCCTCGGGATCGATCAGGGCCCTTCAAAGCCGGTCGTGAGGAGCAAAAAGAGGAGAAAGTCCTCCCAACAAGACGTGACATGCGTCCGCGTGGTCGGCATTGTGTGTGGAGAAGGGGACAGGGGGGGGCATCGGGGCATCTGCAAGACGTCCCCCGCGGGCAAGCTTAGAAAGCCGTTCGAGATGATTGAGGGAGATGGAGCCACAGCCCCGCCCCCGCATTCTCTCTTAAGGCGCTGTTCTGGTGTTGTGTGTGTTGTGTATTGTCTTTTTGTTCTGGTGACATGGTTGTTGTTTCTGGGCCATCTGCGCTGAAGCTGTCTCGGCCAGATCATAGACGGCAAAATAACCGCTGCCACGAGTGGCTCAAAGACAAATTAAGTCAGGGGTTGGGTTAGATTTGAGAATTGAAGGTGTTTAGGTCTTTTTATTGTCAAGTAATTTGAAATTCAACTTGTAAACAGACCAGCCGGTTTCTGTGTGACTTGGAGAACTGTTCCAACAAGGCGGACTTGTGGGTTTGGCTTCCACGTTGTGTTAATTAACACGTATCTCAAGAAAGCTTGACTGACGAGTAATAATATGATGCGGATTCACAAGATCATTAACATTTGTCTAAGCAGTCGGTGCGTTTCTACTTACCTTATTGGCAAAGCATCGTTGAACACAGGTCACTAAACCTGTCCGAACATTTGTCAGATTGGCAGATTGCCCGGGTGGTCTGAACGGCCCTGCAAAGTGTCTTCATCTTCAGCCACAAAGTGTGATAGGTCATCAGATGTCGCCCTCGATAGGGAGGCAAAACTCTAGGAGAGGTCGACGAGACCAACAAGCTTTGAGGGTTGAAACGCGCCACCTGAATCCAGATGGCAATTGTTCGGGCATCAGCAGGCTAGCAGCAGCCGATGCTTTTCTCTGCAGTGGCGAGAGAGCAAAACCGAGGTTCGTCTGGCCATTGCCACCGTTCAAGCGGTTTGTAATATCCAGCTTCGATGCCCCTCACCCCCCCTCGGCAAATGGCACTTCGGAGAGAGGGTGCTCATGCGTTCTCGCGAGATCCCTGAAACTCTTCCAGGGCTCGCATGGCATGGTGCTGCTTCTCTCCGCTGGTTGGGTCGACCATCCGGAGTCAGCGTGGCACTGCCGGTGCGCTTCACAAAGGGGGAGACCCGGGAGAGCGGGAGACCCAAACATCAGGGAAAGAGAGAAATCACTAAGCTCTCTGATTTGAAAGCTTAACGAAAAGAGCGACGCGTCCTCTTCAGAAGCTTCTTTGCCTTGGAGAGATAAGTCCCTCCCGGTTCTCCCACGCTCCCGTGATGTCCATCATGTCCTTGCATGCATGGCCTGCAGACAACATATTACTCTCTACATGAGGCTCTACAGCTTCATGGTCCGACCTACTTTCTGAACAATCCTTCCGCTTCCGTCTATTGGGACACATAGTAGACTGTAGCTACCGGTGACGATGTTGCTTCTCACTCTGGTCGTAGTCTTTGTCGCGGTATCAACCCGAGTTGCTGCTGATCCCCCGCCGGGACCTTCATGCGGGAACTCGACCGCGAACCAAGGCCATCGTAATCTCTTATATGTGACGAACTGGGGCATATATGGCGCGGGATACAACCCTGACGACATCCCCGTGGATGACATCTCTCATGTCCTCTACGCGTTTGCGGACATTCAGCCCAACGGCACCGTGTAAGTCCGTCCCTACTGTCCATCACATGCCGTTGACAAAAGACGACCTTGCATAACAAGTTGTGCTAATAAGACGCAATGTCTCAAGCGTCTCCTCCGACCCGTGGGCCGACACCGGGAAGCCGTTCGGCAACGACAGCACCAAGGAACCCGGCAACAACGCCTACGGCTTGGTCAAGCAGCTGTATCTCAAAAAGATGGCCAACCGCCACATGAAGGTCATCCTGTCGATAGGCGGGTACACCTACTCTCCAAAGTTCGCGCCGGTTGCCGCCAACGACACCCTCAGGGCCAACTTTGTTTCCTCCGCCGTCAACCTGGTGGCGGACTGGGTGAGTGTATTGTGTTCACTGTGCTCTCGTCTCGCAAAAGAAAACATGGACGACCCTCTAACCGTGAGACCCCAGGGCATGGACGGCATCGATCTCGACTGGGAATACCCCAACACCACGGAGACGAACGTCGACTGCGTCAAGATGCTCACTGAGCTCCGCCGAGGCCTCGACGACTACTCCGCCAAACACGCCCAGGGATACCACTTCATCCTAGGCTTCGCGGCGCCCGCCGGGCCGCAAAACTACCAGGCGTTCAACCTCGGGGCGATGGACAAGGCCCTCGACTTCTGGTCGCTCATGGCCTTCGACTTCGCGGGCCCCTGGGACAACACCACGGGCCACCAGTCCAACGTCTTCGGCAACAAGGCCAACCCCCTGAGCACGAAAGCCAGCATCGACCGCGCCATCGACGACTACGCCAGCGGCGGCGTGGCGCCCGGCAAGATCAACCTCGGCATGCCGCTCTACGGCAGGGCGTTCAGCAAGACCCGGGGCCTCGGCGAGCCGTACTCGGGCGTGCCCAACGGCACCCTCGGCCAGCCCGGCATCGTGCTCTACAAAGACCTCCCCCGGCCGGGGTCCGAGGTCCGTTTCGACGAGAAGGCCATGGCGTCGTACTCGTACGACGACGATGCCCGGGAACTGGTGTCGTTTGACGACAGGAAGAGCGCAAGGTTCAAGCAGGCGTACATCAAGAAGAAGAACCTCGGCGGCGCCATGTTCTGGGAGGCCACGGGGGACAAGAGCGGCTGCGAAAGCCTCGTCCGCAACATGGCGGCGGGTCTCGGGAGGCTCGAGGAATCGCCAAACTTGCTCTCGTACCCGGTCTCCAAGTACGACAACATTCGCAACGGGATGAAGAGTGATCGACTTTGCCAGGGTCCCAAGGACGAATCAAAGTCGGTTTCGAGGGGGGATGGTGTTTGATCTCGACATGAGTCCCCTTTCCATCAGCACTTTTCAAGTAGTTTCAAGCCCGCATAACAATGACCAAGTTACCAACACGTATCCATCCTCCTTCTTTTGCTTCACAGACGCCCATCTTTTTGAACAGCTAGCTAGCCATATTCGTGTGTAAAGAAACTACATGATGATGCCAGCCTCTCTGAACTTCTCAAACGCTTCTAACCAGCCCTCGACCGGATCTCTTTCTTCAGTGAACCCCACCGTCCGCAATCTCTCTAGGCTCAGCTGCCGATCAAATGACAGCCAGTATCCCACACTGTCGAGCTGCGCGCTTCCGCCGCCGACGCCGGCAACAACCGCCTTGTAGAGACCCTCCCTCTCGAAGAGGTGCCTGTTCTTCTGGACATACTCGCCAGGCTTCAGCGCGCTGCGCTCGTCTCCCGCGGGTCCCACCCCCCTCAGCCCGAACCAGCCGGCCAGAGCCGGCCAGATGCGGCCGAAACTGGTGGGCGTCGCGCTGTCGGCCATGTTGATGATTTGGGCGTCGCACTTCCCGCCGTTCAGGGAGGCGTGGACGGCGATGCGGCCGAGGACGCGAGACGACACGGGCGTGAAGAGGCTGCCGTAGCCGCTCTCGTTCCCGGGAAACGGCACCTCGACGGGAGGCTCGGTCCGCTCGGGGTCGGGCTCCTCGTTCGCCCCGTGGTTGTAGGCGTAGAGCGAGAGGTACTGCGCCCAGTGCAGCGCGAGGGAGAAGCCGGACCCGTTGGGCGTGAAACCGACGACTGCGTCGGGGCACACTTCGCACCAGGTCCACTGCTTGCCCTCGCTTGCCTCTGCGAGAATCCTGCGGAACCACGGGTACGCGACGGTCTTGGCGTAGTCGTCGGGCAGGTTGTCTGCCATGGACTCCTTCAACGGTGCCTCAAAGGTTCCGCCCGGCACGTAGATCCCATACCCCTATGGTTTGTAATTAAGTTGAACCAAGTCCGGTCCGTCGAGTTTTGCGCCATGGGAATTCCAACTCACTCTCGTGCCTCCGGGGTAGACGAAGGACTTGAGGTGTGATGTCAACGACGTGAGCGAGTCGACGACTCTCTGCATTATGCCGCAGTTGACTTGGCACTCTCGGGTGTGGTCATCAGCGACCTGGTTGAACACTGCAGAGGGCAAAAAATGACGTTGGCCTCAAGAACAGTACACCCAGATACGTGGTCTCATACCGAAATAGAAGACGTGGGTGACGTCCCTGACTCCCTGGACCTTGTCTTCCAGCTGTCTCGCGAGGTCTTCCGTGGCGCTGTTCAAGTTCACCCCAGAAACTATCTGCAGGGAAGGCCGGCTCGCCGAGTCTTCCGGCCAGAAGAACTCGGCCTCAGACAGAGGGCGGTTGATGACGACGGTGACCTTGTCAAAGGAGCCTTCGGCGGGGTAGTTGGAGAGCAGCTGGTCGACAGTTGCCCAACCGAGTAGACCTGCGGCTCCGAAGACGATGGCGTGGTTTCGTTCGGTCATGTTTGGTGGACGTTGGGAGCTTGAAAAATACTCGTTAAATCCGGATAAAGACTCCAAGGAACCTCTCCGGGACATGGCAGTTCAGTGTTTTATATCCAGTCGAGCAGTTTTCGAAAGTCTCTTCAAATCACATACAGGCTAAACGCGCTCGCAGTGAGCCACTATGAATCATAGTGGGGAAACGATGCCAAATCCGGCACACCGGCGGTGTCCAATCGGCATGGCCCTTGATGCGAGGGGATTCCGTAGACTTCATCAAGTGATTCATGAAAATAAGGAAAGGAGAGACAACTGGAGACCCTAGTCTTGTTGGATTGTTGCTACTCGGTATCAACTATAATAGACTGACGAGTACAAGTCGGTAACACTGCCTCTAATCAAATCTCTCTTTGGGTCTTTATAACTCTTATAAATGTTTGGCTCTGCTTGACTGACGGGCATCTGCTCGTACAACAAGCCCTCAGTCCATCAGCCGGTGCCACAATAGTCGGCATACTGCTTCGAACTCGAATTGGGGTTACCCCACCACTATCATCGAGTTAGTTAATGGTCTCTTGAACTGATGATAGGTCTGTGGAAGTTGGTGTTACTCACCGTAGGGAAGGGCACCTCCTTTCCCGAACCGCCGGCAACGGCAAAGGTCAGGATGAACATCATGACCTTGGCACCCGCATCGAGACCGCCGCCAACGATGTAGTTGTACTTTCCGAACCAAGCCGGGTGGCGCAGACGCATGTACCACTGAGACCACAGTCCGGTGGCGACCTGCGACCAGATCACGGACGTCGTGCCCGACGTCGTCTCGGAGGCGTTGTGGAAGATGACGGGGGCGACGAGCTTGCGGACCTCCCAGCCGTGGATCGTCTTGTACCTGCGCGACACGAGCCAGAGGATGACGGGGATGGCGGCTCCAATGACGATGGAGAGCGGGATCCTGCCCATGAAGGTGAGTTGTGACGAGTGAACAACCGGGCGACTCGTGACCTACCATCCATATCCGTCTTTCCCGAAGCCGTAGACGTACTTGGCAAGAGACCAGGTGACGGCAGTCGTGTTCAGGGACTGGATCTTGCGTCCGCTCCACTGAGATCTTGTTAGTACAGTACTACAGCCATGATAATTAAACATGGAGATGCCTCGACCAGAAGAACGTACAACTTGGTTCCCGATGGGGTCGAGGAGGATCTCTCGCCGGTTGGCAACGATGGTGTCCATGATGACGTAGTTCAGAGCAGTGCCGAACAGACTCCCCCACGTCTGCAGGAGGAACATGGTCCTCCAGGGGATCTTGAGGTATTGGGCCATCTTGAGGTCGGTCGACAGGAACACCGAGAGCACCGTGACCTCGTGGCTGAACATGGAGAAGTAGAGGTTCGCCACGGGCTTCCCGGGCTGGAGGACGCCGCAGAGCATCTTGGACAGGTTGTTCGTCGCGACACTGGTGCCGAGCAGCCCGTACAAGCAGAGCGAGAAAGGCGCGACAATGCACCCGAGGAGCTGGTTCCCCCCTCTTCGTTAGCAAACAGGAGGACGTCATTGCGTGAAGGGTCAGATCATCAGACTCACGATGGCGCAGACGTACGCCCAGGCGTCGAGCGTGGTGTTGCCCCTGATGACGGCACCCAGACCCGTGAAGAAGCCAACGAGAAGGATGGCGATGTACCACCACATCGGCACGTCTTTGTACTTGTCCTGCATGATCTTGTAGTGGGGGTCCGTCTCCTCCTTCTTCCACGCCTGCTTCAGCGATCGCTTGATCCTGTTTGGATGAGAATCATCAGCACAAAACCCCTCCGCCACATATTTTCAGCCTCTCGGGGGCTAAAAAAAAAAAAAAACTCACAGAGGTCCGTAGAAAAGCGAAATGTGGGTGAGCAGGGCTCCGATCGCCGCCATCGCCGCCATATTGGCCCACACGTTGGACGCCGTCAGCCGGGGGAGGCCGTGGACCTCGAGGGCCTCGGGGTCCAGGATGGCGTTCGGGCCGAAGACGGCGGTCTGGTTGTACACCTTGCCCGTCCTGCCGTCGAACATGGCCGTCGACATGAAGGGGAACTTCTTGGCGCCCCATGCCCCGCCGTAGTAGAGGCCGAAGCACATGGCGTAGGAGAGCACGATGCCCGCCCACGAGTTGGCCTGCTGCAGGAGCGGCAGGGACATGTACCGGGACGTGATGTACTGCCAGTCGAGCGAGAAGCTGAGGATGCCCTGGCCCTCGTTGGACGAGATGCCGCCAAAGATGGTCATGAGCACCTTTCGGGTCGGCGGCGCCGCCCGCATGGAGGCGAGGCAGGGGATCGAGATGCCGTTGAGCCACGGCCAGACGTACGACGCGATGGGCTCCCAGACGAACATGCCGATGGAGGTGAAGCCGAACATGCGAAGTCGGTCCTTGTTGTTCCCTTCGGGCTCGCGGTGGAGAGTCTGGTAGATGGAGATCATGGGAAGGCACTGCCACCACACCATCTCGCTCGCTGTCGTCGCGTGTCAGCGCTCTGCCGTTGTGAATCGTCCGAAGGCGTGGTTGTGTGGTTGAACTCACGATGGACGAGGATAGACCTCAGGATGCCTACGAGACCGTACCCAAAGATTGAGGCAGAGAAGACGGTGAGAATGGCCGTAGCGGCGTCGGTGTTTCGGTTGTAGAAGCTATTAGTTATTCATAGTCATTCTCTCGTCAGTATCGCCTTGTAAAAACACCATCCATCGACAAGAGGCACACCCACAGTCGTTCTGCGCCAAAGACCTGGACGATGGCAGCGCCGTTGCCGCTGGAAGTCGAAAGGATCGAGGCGACGGCGTGCTCCTTCAAGCCGAAGTGGCCGGGGTTGATGAAGTGAACCACGGGCCCCAGCCATCTCGCTTGCGATGGGAGGTAGTGCTCGACGTGATGGCGGCGGGGGAGCACGACGGACCATGTGACGCCAATGACATAGGCCATCAAGCAGAGGAAGCTGTCCTGTCAGTCTCCACTGTCTGTTGATTTACCCTGGGGGGAGGCTTAATCAACACTGCAACTTACACGGAGGCGAAAGAGACGTCCACCGGCTTGTAGAAGTAACTTGGGGTTGGTGTTAGTTAGAGTCAATATGCTCGCGAAGAAGAGGCTGAAGAGCCCGGGGACCAACATTTGGTTGATGCAAGCCGCCAGTGCGGTGAGGCCTTGCCGAGGTTAGCTGCTAGACAAAGTCGGCCCGGGGGGGGCTTCAAGGCGTATGTTTAATTACCAGAGCCGATGATGAAAGACCTGAATGTGCAGGAGGCGTCGCCATCGTCCTGGGTGCTGACAACGTATCTTGCAACGTCGTTGCCTATGCTTGACGGATCAGCCGAAACTGAAGCCCGTTGGATAGAGTTATCAAGCTTAATCGTCGGGTTAGTTACCGTCTCGAATCACCACAGCCCCGTTCACAAGCTGCCTCTCGTCTTCGGATTCGTTTCGCTCGGGGTCGTTCGTCTTCAGTCCATCGTCCGACTTGTCATCCTCCTCCAAGACCCGAGGCCCGCCGGGCTTGGAAGCCTCAGCGCCCCGATCGGTGGCCACGACGGACGAGGGGGCGTCATCTTCTATGGCGGATGTAGAGACGACCGATGCCTTTGTGTTCGCCATCTTGTTCTCGAGACTCGGACCAAGCGGCGAGAGTCTCTGTTCAGAACCAGAATGTCCGCAGGGCAATGATGTAGAATCCGGTTCCCCCGGGCCCTTCCTTATATTTCCCATGCAAGCTAATCTGCTGGTCCTCCTCTCTTATCACATCAGACATTGTCGTGTTAAACCCGCGGAGGGCCCATAACGTTAATGCAGCCAAGACCGTACTACCGGCGAGGGCACGGCATTGCCCCCATGTCGGTTCACCTCTATTCACGGCGACTAACCCGACTTCGTATATCTACTTGCGTGATATCGGGCCGGCCCCGACCTGGAGTGGAGGTACTAGCCTTTTGATTGGGGGGGCCACGCCCGCTTCCGCTTGCAGATTCTGAATGACGCGAGACTTGCCCGGCCACTCGCAATCTTTCCGCGGCCCACCCAAGCGGACCCGGTCCCGACATCTCGGTATGAACATGTCCGTGGTGACATGCCAAGATACTCTTCAAACCCTTACGGAGGATGGAGATGGAGAGAAAAGCGTGGGGACGAAGAGACCCTTGCCAAGCTAAGAGTAATACATTGGATATGAAGCCGACGAGATGGAGGGCGGCGAGGGCCAAGACACCTTGCCAACAGCACAGAAGAGACATTGCGGTGCAGCAGGTCCTGCTGTAGAGCAACACTTGGTACAACCAGCACGCCACAGTCGGTAATACCCATTAATAAGGCTGCTTCATTGGTAGAATCGGGCTTTTATTTGTTGGTTTTGTTGGCCTGTACTACTAACCAGTTAAGCCATGTGCTTCATTATCACCTGACCCTGATTGGTTCATGCCCTCGTGCGGAGAGCATTTCTCTACATCAAGTTCATCTGACCAACTCCTCTCCCGCGCAAACCTCTTTCCTTTCCTGCTCTTGAAGCCCTCGATCCTACCCGGCCACCTCTTAACGACGACAAGACACTCAAGAGAGACCGATACGACGTCTCACAACGCCTCGACATCTGCCTGAACGGCGCCTCGACCGGGGACCCCTCGGATCTTCGAACCTCTCGCGGCAATGCGGACCCTGCCGAGCGAGGGATGGACTTCATATGACGACTGGGACTACAATGGCATGAAGGAACGTATACAGGCCACAATCGACAACATCAACAAGGCTGTACTCATACGGCATGCCGAGCGTATCAAGGGCCAGAAGGTCGTCATGAGCCAGCCGTTCTCGGCTGGCCAGTATTGGATCTGTTTCGAGCTGGTCTCCGAAGACGGCAGCCTAGTCATCGCCCGCGTTCGCTTGCCCCGCCACCCAGATGCTCCTGTCGCACGCAGCGAAGAAGACGAGGCCTACGCCATTGCGTGCGAGATCACTACGATGGAGTTTGTGAAGCAGAGGCTGCCCCACATCCCTGTCCCTCACGTATACGCCTATGAAGCCCCCGGGTCTCAGCTTGCTGCTGATGCCGGGGCCGTGTACATGCTTCTGGAAGGCTTGTACGGCAACACCTTGCAAGATGTTGAGCCAGACATCTGCAACCTACCAGTCAGTAGCGTCCTTCCTAGCTCTATCAATGTATAAGGAATGCTTTCTAACTAGGCTCAGGCCACGACACAAGAACACATCATGGCCCAGTGGACCAAGGTGCAAGCAGAGCTAGCAACCATTTCGTGTCCTCAAATTGGATCCATCTGCTCCATTTCCAAGACAGGAAACCCTGTCCTGGGCCGATTGGCTTCGTCGTTTGGAGAGCTTGAGGATCCAGGTCCCTTTTCCAACGCAATCGACTACTTCACCGCTGCTGCAAACGCCGCTGCTGGCGGGCCGGATTCATCCGCCAAGCTGGGGGCTTTTGTTTTCCGCGATATTGTACGCAAGACTCCCCTGTTTAGGGACGGCAACGGGTCCTATCCCTTTAGTCACATGGACCTGGGCGGGCAGAATATCCTCGTCGATAACCGCTTTAATTTCGTCGGAATCATTGACTGGGAGTTCGCTCAGACCGCCCCGTGGGAGGTCAATCACTACCCCATGCCCTTTCCTTTGGCTGAAACGGATGTTGAGGGCATTCTCAAAGACCCCAGTCATATAGCGTACAGGAACGTGTTGAAGCAGGACTTTTCTCGAAGAATCTACCTCCAGAAGTTCCAAGAGGCCGAGGAACGACTCAAGGCAGAGGGACGGTTCCTCGGAGGGTCGTTTGTCGACACTTTAACCGGCACAGCGTCAAAGATTTACGCCTGCTTCACCACCTTGGGCCGACACCCGCAGAACGATGTCAATGTTATCCGAGAGATGGCACGACTTGCCTTCAATCTCAGTAACGACGAGGTAGAGGAGTATATACGGGGTATCAAGCAGAGCACGAGTTGAGAGTTCTGCCTACGGACCTAGTGGGAAAGGGCGGTTCGCTTCTCGGTTCCATCACCAAATGATTAAGAAGACGGATAGTATGGCCCCACTGGCCAGTCATTGATTTCCCCCTGGCTTTCCATGATCTGGGCCTAAATTCTCCAACCACCTAAAATGTCCCACGATTATAAGTGCTATGACCTTTACCTTGGTTACTTTGCTCGTGCCTCTTCTTCCACTTGTAACCTGTTGCTTGCTTCCCTCGTTCCAAGCTTAGGGCGTGTGGTTGAGCAGCCCAGCGTCACATAAAGTGACTGTAAGTCACGTCTTTCAGCTCTGCCGACGCGCAACTCAGCTTGCTTGAGTGCAAGGGTTGCCAGGAGAGTTCTGTCATGTTAGGCATCATATCCAACTAATAGTAGATAATTTTACCAAGGCAAGCATTGTGTTTGTCAAGGGGTTACTCTTCTTCTCCTCCTCCTGGCCTAATTCCCTGCCTGACCCTTGTGCTTGCCTGGCTACCTAGTACTAACCCTGCGCAGCCTAGGTTACACCCACGTAGAAAAACATGTTGCAATGGCCCAGGGACGAGCACCAGACCTTTCTCGTGCCGATTGAGCCAGGGAGCTGTCTTCGAGGGAAATGCACGGGTACATAATAGTTATTTCCAGGGCAAGAAGCACGGAGGCTGCGGGTTTGTTGCCTGCGTGGATTGTGCAACGCGCTTCAGGGCCATTGTCTATCCGCAGGGCGGCATGCTTTGTGAAGTCAAGAGGTGATCCGCGAGTCCAAAGCGCTTCGTGTCATGATGGCCCTTTGTTGTTGGAACTCTCATGTGACACAGGAGAATCCGGTGTGACAC
>PJEX01000232.1:40366-53091 GCA_005350895.1 Colletotrichum tanaceti
TCCCCCCCCCCCCCCCCCCCCCCGAGTCCACTGTCCCCCATCCGCCTTAAGCAGCAAAAAAAAGGGGGGGCAAAGATGAGACTGATGCCGAGTCTCCTCTTCCTGCTGATGGCATGCGGCGGGACGATGGCAGAACCGCCAGAGTCGCCCGTTGGCCACGTGATGCAACGTTCCGAGCAGACGAAGCGTCGCTCCATCAAGAGCTGCGTCGACGTGCGCTTCTTCGATCCGAGGGTCATCAACTACGGAAGGTACAAGAAGACGTCGCCGTACTTGGTGGCCAGATGCCTCACGCCGGACGCGGACGTGTGTTCGTGGATGCCACTGTTCGCGTGCTTCGCGAACACTGACGGCGCAATCACGTACGCAAGAAAGTAAGCATCGATCACGCCCCGCGGGGGAGCGGGAGGTTCCATTTTCCGTCTTTCGATGTATTGCTGAATGAGGACGACCGTCACGTCCTTCCTCTGTTGCTGTTTGGCTGACCGTGCTCGTCTCTACTCTTCTAGCGGCGTATTCGACAAGTCGTGCTCGGCGTGCGAGTACCGGGCCGCGTTGGGCAAGATGAAGTGCAAATGCGACAGTGACTGGGGAATAGTCGACGCCGTAGTCAAAATTGGTGAGGATGCCTGCCTGCAACTGTCGACACCCAGAGATACAAGACGCCCCCAGCTAACAGACGGACCGGCAGAGGATTACCTACGGATTGAATCAGGTAGCCTCATGTGTCATGACTTCACGGCATTTCCGATACCATGCACGGAGGAGGAGATGAAGAAGATACGGTTCATGCCGGGTCAGGTCTGAGGTCTAGGGGGAGTTTGATGCGTGGGTGGGGACTCGGGGAGTTTGGGTGCGGTCAGCCGCCTGAGACTGAAGCAGGCCGGCGTTTATCTGATGCCCATCTGTTTTCGAGACATTACCATTCATACTTCTGTCCATACTTTAGCGTTACCTTTGCCAAAGAATCGCTACTCGAACCCCCTGGGCCCCCAAAGATGCCGGTTTAGACCTGAGTCACCCTCTCAGCTCTGTTGCAAGGCTCGTCTGGGTGTATAGGCGTGGAGCTGGGTAAGGGTATACCTACCGTCATGCCAGACGGCAACGAATCATAGAAACCGAGAGCAATCGAAAGAACTCCTTCACGTGTGATAAGTTTACTCTTTCATGTGTATCAAAACTGATATTTCGGCTAAGTGATGGAACCGGACAGAACGAACTTATCAACGCCGGCAATTTCGGATCCGCGTCGTCGTGTCTATCTGGCTGAGATAATCAGATTTTGATTGGTTAGTGGACACACGCTGGACCCACCCATGCCATAATTACATATGCTCGACAGATGGAGTATCGAACCCAGATAGTGGAATAATATCGAATTGAAGAGAATATGCCGCCAAGCACATAATGATGTATGCGTCAAAGCGCGCTCTCCACTTCACGCGCCTACAAAAAACGCGACTGCACTCCGAGTTTTCATCTGCTTCCCCTCTCCTACTCTCCTCATCACCAACCGTGTCCTCCATCGTTTCCCACCTACTGTCAGAACCGACGCGAATCTCCCAGAGACAACGACGGCAGACCGGCTCGACTTGTACACCCATGTAGCTGCTCTCGCGTGCACCATGGGTACAGTTCACCTCTTCCTCGTCCGTCATGGCGAATCCGTCGACAACGTTGCAAAGCTCTAGTACGCGCATACCCACCTCGCATCAGTTCCAGACGTGGGCGTTTCTCTCTCTCCACCAGGTCTTCGTCCGACCCGGGGAAAAGAGTCGCCCTCTTTTCTAACTGTCCTGCTTGTGTGTGTTGCAGTGCAGGCTCACGCGACTCACCCCTGACATCCCACGGCGTCTTGCAAGCCAGGCGCCTGGGCGCTCACCTCGCCACACGAACCGCTTCCGCTTCCGCCGGCATCACGCACATCTTCTCCTCAACCCTACGTCGTGCCTCTACCACCGCTGCTGCGGTCAGGGAAGCCGTCGCGTCCTCCCGTGACTCGGTCGCGGCGACAGAGTTGGAGGTCGTGCGGCTTCCCGATCTCCAGGAGAAGCACTTCGGCACGGGTGAGGGACAGAAGATCGGAAGCACCACCGCGTCTGGGGCACCCCTACCCAGACACGACGGCGCCGAGGACCTCGATGCCATGCGCGTGCGCGCCAAGCGGTTCGTTGACGGGTACCTGGCTCCCATCTTCGCTTGCGTCGACGCGGAGTCTGGTGGGGCCGCAGCGGAGAGCATCGTCATCGTCGCCCACGGGATCATCCTCGGGGTGTTGTCGAGCGTTCTCCGCGGCCCCGGGCTCTTCGCTGTTGTGGATCCCGACTCGGAGTCCCAGCGGCCATGGTCGTGGAGCAACACCGGCTTCGTCGAGATTCGCGTCACGTCGATGTCGACGCCGGTAGCTTCCGACCCTGAGCGCGCGTCGCACCCCGCGTTGCCGACCGTCAGATGGCCGCGTCTGTCTCTCGAGACTGTCGCGGTCAACTGCACCGAACACCTCGCGGGACTGAAAAAGACCCGCGGCGGTATCGGTAGCGCAAAGTTTGACGAGAAGCAGAAGACGATCAGTTCGTTCTTTGCGCCTGCGCCTAAAAAACGCAAACACGAGACTTGAACCCGATGGGCCGCCACAACCACACTCTGTGCTGTTTCTATTCAGTCTCTTGGCAGCATTGTGTCCGTTTTACTGTCCAAAGTGCCTTGCGGGTCTTCAACTTGATGAGCCTGACGGTTCAACGGGTTTCGGATCCCTTGGTCCTTTGGCTGTATTCCGGAACATTTGTTCCATACAGAGTCTTCACACTGTTTTCAAAAGGTATGTCGCTTTTGTTTCTTACTGCTCTACACGCAAATCACCATCCCGCTTTTCATGATGAGGCAAGAATATTCACAGACCTGTACCGAAATAACTACATGTGGAAACAACTTCGTCCAACCGCTGTCTGACAAAAGCGCAACCCTTTCTCTTCCCAACGTCTTGAGAGTTGATGGGAACGCAAGCTAACTGTGGCTCAAGGATACTTGCGGGACTATCGATTCTTACCGGCTTGACCTCACGTCGCTGGTCTTGAAACCTGACGTGTACTGTGTTGCTTCCAATGAGTGCATCGTGGTCACGTACCACGATACATTCAACAGCCCTGATGAGTGCTGGGGGGTTCGAATCCCCCTGTCCTGCGTCCAGTTGGGGACGGTACTCATCAGTCACCTCGGCGGACCTTTCAACGAGGACGAAGCCTTAGGGTGTAGAACAAAAACTCTTCTCGTGGGACTACACAGTTTGTGGCGGCATGGCATGGTTTAGGTGCATGTCGAAAGACGAGGACGGGTCAGTAGTCGTCAAGCTCGCTCCGGGATAGAACTCATATCAATGTTATTCGTACACAAACGTCTATTCTAGCACTATCTGATGTTGTGACATTTCCCAATGATTCATGATCCCAGTTCGACCTCCTGAGACTTGCTTTACTTGGGTATCACAAACATTTATGTAAAAAAAAAACCCCATGACTTAATTCCTTGTAGCCATTTCATCCCCTTCATAATCCATAAAAACAAGTGCGAAACCCGCCGGCAGCCTATACATCCGTACTCCATTCATCCCGTCCAGTAAACACCTTGCAGATCCTCTTGCTCACGGCCTTGCCGACAGCCCGGTCCGAGAAGCCGCCGTCCCTGTTCGTGCTCTTCCGGCAGTTCTCCAGGCACAGCGGCCCACGCTCCTCAAACGCCCTCACCAGCTCCGGCACCGTGCCGAACTCGGACACGACGCCATAGGCGATGGGATGCGTGACGCGCACAATCTCCTGCAGCATCCGGACGTACGTATCCTTGACGTCCTCGCCGGTGCGGACCTGGCCTGTCTCCATGCAGAAGCCGGCGCCGGCCGCGTTGGTCGCCTCGCGCTGCTTGCGGTAGGGCACCGTCGAGATGTGCTGGGTGAAGATGGCAACCCACTGCGCCGTCTCAACGGCCGCGTTCGTGTGGTGGATTAACACCCCGTGCATGACCTGCAGCTGGAGCAGGGCGTCCTCAATCGAGTCCTCGTCAATGTACTCTTGCGGCTGCTTATTCTTCTTCCGCCGTGACGGGGCGCTCGTCGTCGTCGAGGTGTCGTCAGCATCGGCCTCATCCCCCTGATTTCGCACTGCAGAGGCAAATTGGCGGTTGCGGACGTTGCGGTTCTTCCTCATCCAGGGATGGAGGCCTTCGATGAGGTAAATGAGCTGCTCTTTCGGGAAATGGCGCTTCATCTTCAAGACGTGTGCCTCAAGATCACTTCCTTCGGGTCCGAGAGCATATGTCACGAACTCATCCGCAGTAACGACGGCGAGAGCAAACTTGTCGGGCTCGATGCGCATTGGAATTGGTTCCCAGCGATTGTGCTCATCGTTGAATCTGCTTGCGACCTTTCTCCTCCACTTGACGACGTTGCCGACCGGGCTATCCCATGTGTTACACTGGACGTTGAGGTCCTTCAGCAATGTCTGTATCTGCAGCGTGACGGCGGCAGCTAAGCTTGATGGAATATCCGCAATCATTTCCGGCGTCGACACTTTCTTGTCGGTCCTAATTTTGTTGACCTCTGCCAGGGCAGCGGTGCGCTCCTTCTCCTTCGCCTTTTCTTCCTTGGCCGCCTCCTTCTCTTGCCTCTTGCGCTCCCTTTCCCGTTCTCGTTCTGTGGCCTTTGCCTCCTTGTCTCTCGCCTTATCATCCGTCGACCTCTTCGCCGTGGCTCGCGCAGCTGTCGACTTGGCGGCGGCGGGTTTTGGCGCAGTCTTGGACGAGCTTCGAGAGACCGTCGTCTTGGTACCTAACCGGGCTTTGAGTTTGGTGACGTCGAAATTATCGAGGTCCGGAAACTCTTCGTCCGAGTCGACAGCGGCATTGACGGGTTCAGAGTCGGAGTCGCTGAGGTCAATAACTAGACTGACGGCTTTTGTCAGAGTCCTCCGTGGCGGAGGTGGCGAGCTATCAAACGGATCGTTCCTCGTCTTCTGTTCGGGCGCAGAGCTGGATATGGGGTCCCAATTGACCTTTCGTCTCGGCGAGGCGACTTTCCGATTTCCCTTGGGTAGCACATTACCGGTATTGCCGATAGTTGAAAATTCCATCGTCTCAGCCGGGACTCTTCTAGGGGGACTGGCAAACGGATCGTCATCGTCATCGTCATCGTCATCGACGTCCAAGACTATCGGACCCGGCTCTGAGGCTGGCTTCGGTGGAGCGCGGGGCGAGCTGGCAAAAGGGTCGTCGGAGCTTAAGTCATACTCTATAGGGGCGACAGCCGTGGGAGCAACCCTAGGCGGACTCTCCTTGCTCGGTGCAGGCTGGGCGGAGGGTGGCAGCGCAGCGAATGGGTCGTCGGACTCTATGCCTTCGATGGCCAGTCTTGCAATCGTTGTCGGTCGGGATGCGATCCCGGGTGGACTAGAGAACTCGATTGGATCTGCCAAAGTGCGAACTCGCCGCAGACCGTCCGACTGCTTGACGGGCGGGTGTCCCGGTTGGTATGCGAGAGAATGCGGTTGATTGGTAGATGTAGTGCTTCCGCTTCGAGGTCGAGGAAGCGACAGTCGCGGCCTCTTGGTGTTCCGTGGTCCACCGTGCACCTCTTCGTCGATGGGGAGGCTACTTTCTAGATCAAAGGTTGTGTCGAAGTCGTCCGAGTTGAAGTAGACGGGCGCGGTGACGGGAGCTTGTTCTTCTCGTGGTCGTTTGGCTCGAAGGGGTGCTGTTCCAGGGGAGCATGAAGCCTTCGGTGGCCCGGGTTGGGGCAAGGATTGTGGGGCGAACTCGGGTGAATCAGCCGTCAAGTCGAATACATCGTCATCGTCATAAGTCAGCGCCTTCGTGGCGGCAGCAACCGCGGGTTGTGCAGGACGACATGGTGGAGGTGCCGGTTGGTCCCCGACGGATGATGGACTGGAGAGCAGACTGATGATTTCAGCCGCCATTTTTCTCTTTGTGTCTTTTTTGAAACAGATCCGGGGCTGTTGGCCTGGGGGGGGTACAAGGCGTGGGCATGCGACGATGCCTACGAGGTGGCAGCTTGCAGCATCATTGTTGTTAATTTGCGGGGATGAATATTATCACCAGTGGGTAGAGTAGCCGGCGCACAGGCGCACAGGCGCAGAGTCGCGTCTCGCAATGGAGCAGGTGGGGGGGGTCTTCGGTGCGGTCGGCGCCGCGCGAAACACCCACGAGAATCACGTGCCTGGGGGATGGCTCATTGCTGAGTCAGCCGATGGATGAGAGCACCTCCTCGCTTTTTAGCAAACGGTGGGTCGGGAACTTCAAGCATCATGGTTTGTATGAACAAACTGGTCTGTATGAACAAACCAAACACACCGGCACTCTAGGAGCCTAACCCTAAACAATCTCACCGGTCTCATCCCATTATACTGGCTAGCTTTCGCTTCTGATGATCTTCTGTTCCCATCTCATTATGGTTCGAAGCAGCCTTGAACCCCGCCGTGCCGGCTGCTTGCTACGTGTTGTGTCATTGACCTGCAGTTTTTAGATTGGACTAGGCTTGACCGATCAAGGCTTGTGGCATCGATCTCGGGTTCTCCGTAACTAAAAACCCCTTCCTTGCAGCCGGACGCCCGTACAGCCTACGGCCCTACAGGTAGACTTGGGAGGAACATCCCGTGGGTCGGGTGAAGAGAATAATCAAGTACGGTCTGTCCGTGGATCACGGACCCTTCGCGCCATGCCCCGAATAGCTAGCCCATGGAGGTAGGTGGTAGAGGCTCGCAAAAAGTCAACTCCCCACCATGAAGTGCGCCGTGATAACCGGATGGTCTTAGAGGAGCTGGACCTGCTCATGGCGTACCGGCCGTAGTGGTTTTTTTTTTCAAAAGCATAACGGGCTTTTACGCGTAACTGCGACGGACGCACGCGGCTGAACTGGCTGGGACTGGACGTCGTCAAATAACACTCGCCAACCCGTTGGGCTACCTTAATTACCCACAGGCCAACGGCATTCTCGGGCGTCGTGGACATGATCATGAGTCGTGCCTTTCAACCCCCGAGTTTCTCATGAGTAGATCTACACCACTGAATTCCCGAGTCAGCGTCGTTTACGTAGCATTAGTAGACTCCTCCGTTCCCCATGCGAATGTAACAAAACCATACATCACCGTCTAGTTCAATTGCAGACGCCACGATGAACAAGTGGGTTTGTGAATCTTTATGCGATGATTACGATATCGTCTACGCCTACGAGATCGTTGATATGGAAACCTCCCCTCGGACCCCCCGCCAGCTCACTGAGCGCTACACTAGGATCAGAATTGTGATCCTTGGTCTGCACAAACATCGGATCCTTCCATCTGGGGGAGCCTCGCGTAGAGAAGCAACGCACCATCAGTCGGGCAACAGAGTTTATTCTGGCTTTGGCCCGAAGGCAGCGTGGGGCGACCCGAAGGTTTATCACGAAATCGCTGACCTGCACGGTTGCACCTCGCAAAAGAAAGTTGCGGCCATGCTTGCGAAGAACTTGGCGATGGGGACAGTATTCAACAAATACCACCCGGGACTCACATCCGCTGACATGGTAGAAACGACTCGTAACACGACAAATAGCATCGCGGTCCGATGTTTGTCGGGCAATACCATCCACCGAAACTATAACTGTAAAATGTTTCGATAACTCAGTGTCGAAACCTTGTCCCCGACCATCAGCCCAAGCCCCAAGTTCGGAGACGCACATGTTCGTTAATGTTCGTTAATATTATCCTTGAGAGATAATATGTGCTGCAGACATTAGGATGATTGGCAGCCATACAACAGGCGTATGCCCTTTAGACCGTCCGTTTCCACATTTCTACCCTTCTTATTCTTCTTCTCCAGCCGTACCATCAGTGCCCACTGCCCAATGGCTTCAGACTCGGCAAGGCCCAAGACTCTCGGCCGCTCATGCACTTGCTAGAACGACGGCCGTGTAGCCGAGGCAAGTTCGACAGAGAACAGATATCCGAACTCACGACCCCGCTGGGACTGCTTGGTTTAACAGACACCCCGGCCCCACGCTTCCCGATCGGCATGACCCGGACCCGCGGCCGGGGGCCTCGTGGGATCTCGGCTCTTCTCCGCCCGTCGTCGTCACCGTGACCGTCACCGAGGCCGTGACTGTGACCGTCGCCCAAAGAGGCCACGCCGAGAGACAACGCAACAGAAGATAATATTTAAAAGAAAAAGAAAAATGGCAACGAGCATCAAGGGCGCCATCGAGCTCACGCGGCCCGAGGCCATGGCCATGGCCGCCCTCGCGACGGCCGGCATCTACAACGCCGTCGAGATCTACATCCTCATCTTCACCACCTTCCGCCACCGCCGCGGCCGCTACTTCTGGAGCATGTTCGTCGCCAACGCCGGCATACTCACCCACGCCGTCGCCTCGCTCGCGCGCTACCTCTCCCGCCACGGCAACGTCGTCCCCGGCGCCTTCGCGATGCTGGGCTGGTGCGCCATGGTCACCGGCCAGTCCGTCGTGCTGTGGTCGCGCCTTCACCTCGTCGTCTACAGCCGCACCTGGACCCGGCTGGTGCTGGCCCTCATCGGCTTCAACGCCTGCGCGCTGCACCTCCCCATGGCGACGATGTGGGCGCTGTGCTGGGCGTCGCCGGCGCCGGCGCAGCAGCAGGCGTGGATCGCCCGGTACGGCGTGTACGAGAAGGTCTCCATCGTCGTCTTCACACTGCAGGAGACGCTCATCTCGGGCATCTTCGCGCGGCAGGGCTTCTTCAACCTGCGGCCGCTGTTCCCGTTCAAGACGAGGGCGGCGAGGTCCATGTCGTGGTGCCTCCTCGGCCTGTTCGTTCTCGTCTTCCTGCTGGACCTCGGGCTGGTCGTGCTCGAGTATACGGACCACTTTGTCTACCAGACCACCAGCAAGCCGCTGGTGTACAGCATCAAGCTGAAGGTCGAGTTCGCCGTCCTCAACAGGCTGCTTGCCTTCACCACGATGAACTCGTGCGACCGCCACCACCTCGACGATAGGCCGGCCAGTTACGACAAGGCGGTCACGACGGCGGACACCACCACGACGAAAGGATTGGCGCGGGCCCAGGGCGACGCGGTACCGGACGCGTTGGTGTTGGACCAAGACACGGAACGACGAGACCGCATATTCGACGGGTCGTCCATGACGGAACAAAGGGACTTGCACGTCGCTTCAAGGCAGCACAGTTGTACGTAGTAATTAATAATAATACAATTGGTGGTAGTAGCGAAACAGACACCCACTCCATAATCTTCCTAGCGCACCAGAATTTAGAAATCAACATCGGACAGCAAACGAACATGGCTGTCATCCACATTTTCGTCAGCTATGAACCAGTCGATGATCTTTCGACGTTCCGGTGTGCACCCGAACGTGTTGTCCTGGGTCGAGAATTATGACCGTGAAGACAAGCCTGTACATGATGAACCACATAGGTTGTTGGAGCGGAGTTGCTGCCCGAAGGGTCACAAATAGGTTCTCCCCGAAGACAGTCCCTACGATGCAGGACTAGCAGCACCCCCCTTGCTGCTCCACCGCCGGCTGCTTAATTAACATTTTCAGGGAGCGGGACACGAGTGTCGTGTGATTCTTCTGTAAACCACTCATCTGCCAGGAGGTCCTCTGCCGTTGGCCTGTCGCGTGGGTCGAGTTTCATTATCTTCAAAAGGAATTCCTTGTCTGCGGGAGGAATCTCTCGCGGCGTAACTACGGTGAACGGCTTTGGTGGAGGCCCTTGACCATTGATGTGGTTGATGATGGTGATGGTATCCGGGTCATTGAAGTCATTATAAGACTGAGGGTACGGGCCGAAAAATCTATGCATGCGCCTGAGCACGGTGAGTTTGCATGCGTCGTCTTCTGAATGAACTCCCTCAATTTGAGGATCGAACAAATGGTAACCGCCACCGTACAAAAGGCTAAGTATCTGTGATCACAAGAGTAAGCGGGTGACAGACGGTAGGTAAGAGGCTAGCCTCACAGCGTTCCCAAACGACCATATGTCCGTTGCGGTGCCCCAGGGTAGCCCAAGCATAGCTTCTGGACTACGGGTCAAGCTGGCGCCAATCAGGAGTCCTTCTTTAGCGAATCTGGAATGCTGGGAAACAACACCTCCGCAGTCGCCGAGCTGGATTTCAGCGAAGCGCTGGTCTCCCTTGCCGTAGTTGACAAAGATATTGTCCAACTTGACATCTGAAAGCGGACAGAGTCAGCTGACGGTTCAGCGTTGTACAGGTAAGAAGAGCAGAGGAGAGCAGCAGACCGGTGTGGACCATTTCGTCCTTGTGCAGGATTCGGAGAGCTTTGAGAACGCATCTGGCGACCTGTTTGATCTCGGGGCGGGACAGCCTTTTCTCATTCGACTCAGCCAGCATTTGGCTGTCCAGATACCTGAGGACGATGGAGGACGGGTCGGCCGGCTCTTGGATCTCGTCAATCAGTGGGCGAAGGAAAGGAGTTTTGGATTGATAGCGTTTGAGAATGTCAGCTTCATTCTGGAGGCGCCAGTGGCCACGGATGCTCTTGACAATGCATTTCTCGTTGCTCTGGTTCCTGTACTCGGCCGGACGATTTAGCAGATGCCACTCACGGCCGTGGAGATGAGCATGAGACTGGGACCTGCCTGGCAAGATACACGGCGGCTTCGTCGTCAGCCCTATGCAGCTCTTCCATGATGGTGTATGAAGAGTGCCGTCCCGTTAAAACCGCGTTTGTGTCGAGTAACCGAGCCATTGCTGGCTGAATGGACGTGGTTTCTTCGCAATCTTGTCGCCGCACTATCGTTGCGTCATCGTTGGGAGAAAAATAACGGCACTCTTTCCATCGATCGAGTAGTCGTGCTGTGTGTTCTGGAGGTGTCGCCTTTTCGAAGGGGCGTAGTGTTCTTAGGAACTGTGTTACATTCATGGTCTGGCTGCCTTGCTTCCATGACCATCCTTGCCCACCAACTTTTCTAACAAGATTGACGAACCAAATAGTAGACATTGCTGATTAAGTCGTCTGGTGCCCTTATGTACTGGATAATGATTTTGTGAGTGGGTGGGTGATTTATTGCAAGATCGAGGCATTCTTCAAGTCTTATTATCCCCTAATTCAGCTATCAGGGTCACGATAAAAGCTAGTTACCAGGATGTAAGGTTAGTCAATAGGATAGTTATGCTGATTCCTGTCCAATGTCACAAGCTGGGCTTAAACGCCTCCATGACACTGAGTTTCTAAAGAAACCCCATGATGTGCTTTCCTTTGCCATGTTTTTCTGCATATTGTGTACCTGTGCGACCTCAAGAGGGACCGCCTTGTAGTTCTGGATGTGTTGGTCCGCCAAGTCCGCGACACGGCCTTGGCAGGCCCGCCCTTCAAGGCAGGCTCGGGCTGACTGGCTGGCTGGGGCTGCTCGTCGCCCACCTTTCGGGCACCCTTTTCTGCCGGCCATCCATCCCCTTGACCGCCTAGCTCTTGAAGGTTGTGGGTTCGAATCCAACAACGAACCAGCGATTCTAATCGGTATCTGTACTGGTGTAGAACCAGATGGGATCCTGCAGTCGAGATGGTCGCGCATAGCAAACCAAGGGATAACAGCAAATGATTCAGAATCATTTCCAGCTCTCGAGCGGCCATCCTCCAAGTCTTGCGCTGACTCTCAAAGGGTCGAGATCTTGCCTGGCCGCATCAAGGTTTGTTCTAATCTGATACGAGGCTTATAAGACCATGTATTCACATGCTCTGTAGAGGGAAAATTTTCGTCCAAGGCTTTCCCTACTATTATTATAGCAGCCCCCAACGCCATAATGCGACGTCACTCTTTTCCTCGATTTCGCCCGGCAGGAAGGAGCAGCATAGACGGGTAGATCGGTGGCATCCAAGGCCTCTGCCCGAGGGGCATATTGAACAGGATAAGATAAGAATGGTGCGGTCATGATATTCGTGCCGGAGCATGCAAAGGAAGCAGGCGAAGGAATCGTGAAACAAGGCTTCGTAGTAAATAAAGCACACCAGGAGCAACGGGGCGGCGGTGACGAGACGATGGCGGCAAGCCACCGTGACCCTTGCGTTATCGGGCACGAACGTGTAAGGTGGCTAGCTAATTACCTGAGAAAAGGCAGCGTCGGTGGATGAGCGGGCGGGTAGGGCAAGTAGCTCGGTGTCGGAGACAGCGGGAGACCAGCCCGTTCGACAGCTGGGAACTTGCAAGTGTACAGACTACGCCGGGTATCATTCATTTCTTCGGCGTCCCGGCCGTTGATGCATTGTTGAGAATCGCCATTTGGGGCTGGCACCTCACGAGAAGCCAAACAACTTTTTTGGGCACACGCGTACGCCGAGAGGGCGATGGGCGGGCACCGGTTTCAGATGCTACACTCCTCCCGTCGCGTGGAAAGAGGTGTAAGGGGCAAGCAATATCTTATGCATTATATACCCCCGAGACTCCGGGAGTTAGGGACGATCGCTGGCACAACATGACATGATCGCGTGGGTTCATGCAGTGGTTGAATGGATCCGTGGCACAGCATCACAGCTCGAGGGATGAAGCCTCTCTGCCGTCGAGGATGATCCGGAAATCCTTCGAGCCGAGAACGGAGACGACAAGTGTATTAAGTGTGCCTCGGTAAGGTGCGAGCTGCCCGGTCTAGAACCGCCTCTGAAAATCAAAGTCAAAGACTGCTGCAGCCTGGGGGTGTGAACTATTATTCACGAGCCCGGAGAGGAGACCGGC
>PJEX01000232.1:53191-76244 GCA_005350895.1 Colletotrichum tanaceti
AAAAAAAAAAAAAAAAAGGTGAAAAAAAAAAAAAAAAGACTCGCGCACGTTCGCTACATTTGGGACGGGCTCACCTCCGGATGTTGACGCATCGTCAGTAATTATGCTCCCGGATTGAGACGTACGATGGGATGACGAGTCGGAGTGACACACATGGCTGGGAGCGGGATTGGCGGGGAATGCCGATCAATGAATGCCTCGGGCCGAGAGTTGAGCTGGTCGGATCCGGCCTTTTTATGTCCCTGTCTCCCGTCAAAATGACTCTTGAGAGGAAGGCGAACGGGACGAATCACGGAGCTGGATACAGCTGCTGCACACGGAAATCATGATTTCGGGAGCGTGATGGCTGCGTGCCAGGAATGGAGTCAGCCACGCCGTCGGTGAGACGGGGTTGAGACGACGACGACGACCTCGGCTTGGTCGGAAATCTGGCCCAAGTCATGCGGTATCATTCCGTGGGTTCCGATTAGTGAGGCAAGAAGAAAGAAAAAGAAGTAAAATATGAAGAGTGGCAAAAAACGAGGGTTGAGCTCCGAGCTCAGCCGTTGGCGATGTCATCGACTTGCTCTCGAGCATGGCGAGGACCTGCTTCAGTCTTCAGGCTCAAGTGGCGGCCACGACGAGTATGTGCGTCTGGCAGCTCGGTTCCCTCACGGCGTGAGGCCGTCAGTCGCCTGGATGCGTCGATTGTTGAATGGTGGACGAGGAGTGACGCGGTAGGGTGGCCGGAAGTGCACTGGATGAGATCCCATTGGCTGCGCAGGGTCTGAAAAATGATCTGTCCGCTGACGATGGTGATGATGCGCTCCGAGTAAATGGCTATCATAGTGTAGGTAGAGCGAATATGGGCCGGTGAGACATGCGTCTTCTGGACTCGAACCGTCCAAACCCTCTCAGCTGTGGCACTGGCTTCGCCTTCTTTGCGCCCCCATCCCATGCTTAGGCCTTAGGGACGGCCTGTGTCTCTGCAGGACCCTGGAAAATCGACGATAGGGCGTGCTGAAGCGAGAGTTGTGTCACTGTAGTCTGTGGCATCGGAAAAATAGAATGATAGGACGATGCAGATAGTAAGCCTTCTTTGTGGACGTGGCTGCCCTCAGTAAGTTTGTTCCGCAGTGACAAATGGTCTCCGGCACAAACTGCGCGCGCGCGCAATTGTCAGTATGAATCTGTCCCCTCTCCTCCCGTCGTGAGTGCGAAATACATACCGACGGGGATGGAAACGGAATACCAAGCGATCGGGAACTGGAGCAGGCCCGAGTCGCCCGAAGGTGCACCCATCGGAAAGGTGGGCCCGGCCCGGACGGCGGACAAGGTGTTCCGAAGTACCGGTGCAAGGATGGGCAGTGTTGTTTCAAATGTTTCCCCCAAGTTTGCTGGTTTCTTTTGTTCTTTTTCTTCTTGCTTTAAATTTTTTTTTTTTACGTGGCAGTTTTGTCGCTGCAACGGTCCCAGTCAAAGGCCTGCCTACCAGCCTACCTAGCCACACTAGTGGGGGGAGGAGGAGAAGAAGACGAGGAAAAAATACCTAGGTAGGTACAACCGTACAAGACAGAAGAGCCCACACAATGAGTCGAAACCAGAGGAGGGCTTGTCCCTGCGTCAGGTGGATAGCGGGTACGTATCTGGGTGCGCTGCCGCTGCAGACGCCGTACGGATACTCCGTACTCTGTATCCGTAGTACACCATCTGTTAAATGTGCTTAATCTCTGATCGATCATGCCCGCGATGGTCTTGTCTTGTCTTACTGTGCCTTGTACCTGTGTACCTGCGTACCTATGGATACATGCGCCTTGCAGGCCGGTGGGTAGTCGGCGTTGGTTCCTGCCTCTTAGTCTCGAACCAGTGTCGCGAGGTAGGTGCCATGGCCCATAGGTAGGTAAGTTGGTAAGGTACCGGTAGGTACAGACACGAGGATTGCTGCCTTCCTGCATTATCGCCCTTGTTTGTAAAAGACGGTTGCGCTCTTGCTCTCTCTCTCTCTCTCAATTGTCTCACTCTTGACCCTTTTGCGAGCGCTCACGCAGCGCGACAGGGATAAGCCTTCTGGTGCCGATATGAGACTAGCGCCATTAGGGGCCCCGCTTGGCAGTCAGTCAGTCCCTGGCCTGTGCTGGTTTGCGTGTGTCGTGACCAATCAATGGCCTGGCTTTCCTTTTTCCCGCTCAGTCGTCGGCCCACCCTTCCCTCCCCCCTTCTCTCTTTCTTTCCTTCTTCACCTGCAGCCTTCTGTGCATTGCAGCGTAATCGCTGCTGGAAGACGATGAACAATGCCACGGTCTGACGAGGAAGAGACTCCGAGGCTGAGCGAGATGCCGGCATAGTGGGCAGGGCAGCCCCAGCCACGTGGTCCTCATTTGGCTGTGTGAGTGTCTCTCTCGGTCTCTCCCCTAGGCTTACAAATGCAGTGCTCGGTGTTCAATGTCACAATGTTCAATGTTCAGTTTGAGTTCGTAGCATCCAATACCCCAGCTCTGGACCCTGTCGCTTCTCGTCTGTTGTCCTCGTGCAACGAGACTCTGTCCGGAAGGTTTCGCTGATCAGTGATGATCGATTGGACGACTGAATAAGGGATTAAGGTGGAAAAAATAAATATGTACTCTGTATCCGTACTTAGACCAAACAGATGGCTGAATGCCTGAATGGCATTTGCTTCAACTTCCATAGGAAGCCAGGTTGCCAAGTTATTTGCTCCTTCATGCTCTTGGATCGGACCTTCCTTTGACCTGCTGCTGCTGCCTACCGATCCAACTCTCGGCGGTCGACCCCAGGTATTCCAGGTACCCCAAAGTACATTACCTGCCCGAGCTGGCCGAGATCGTACTTTCAGCATCGCTTCTTGTTCTTTCCTCTGCTTCAACCTCGTCCCCTTTTGATCCCCTCGGGCAGGCATCTCTCTATCTCCTTCTCTCTCTCCTCTTCGCGCATCCCATCCAAGTAACCATTTTTTCTCTCCCTCCTCCATCCTGAGGATAGTACCCGCGTTATAGAGTCGTAGAGTCGCATTTCTTCGCGACTCAGTACCTGGCGACCCATTTATGTCGCGACGATCGACCGGGGATTAATTCGCACTCGCGCTGATTCGGACAGTCAGAAAAGAGTCCCCCGGCCTGCCCCCATTCCCGAATCGGCGCAGGAGACTTACAACTGTCGAGAACGGGCGCATCCGTCACTGTTCACATCTCGCGTCGTCCAATCAACAAGAGCCACCGACGCGATCCTAATTTGCGGGACATCCACCCTCCCCCCCCCTCCCCGGTCCGCCGTCCGCCGCCGCCACCACTACCTACCAGCGACCACCAAGACCAATCCACGACCCTTGAGCCGGTAGCTGTCTTTTCGCTTTTCGAAATAAACACGTCCGACGGTTGGTTTCCCCTGTTCCCTCCTACGCCAGTGGCCAGTCTAGCCGCTCTCTCCAGTCCCAGTCCTTCCACGCCCACGGATACAAGGACAGAAATACTTACTGGCGCACAGAACACCACAGCGCAACCCCTAACCCAACTTGTCCAACCGTGGCTCTCCTCTATCCGCCACACCGGTCTGTCTGTCGTCCAGGCCCGCAACAAAACAGTTCACCATCCCGGCCTACCCCTTCTTGCGACCCTCTTTAACAATCTTGCGCCGCCTCAAACATCGACGGAACCGCCAACGCATTGCACAGCAACGCAACAACCGGCACCGAAGCAGCCTTAGGCGACGCTTTCTGCTTTCTGCTTTCCCTTGTCTTTGCTTGGCTTCATCCATCTGACCATCCTCTTATGACGCTTGCAGTTTTCCGCTTTCGCCAAGCTGCTGCGACTGCTGCGCTGACGCTGCCTTGGTGAAGAAAGAAAAGAAGAAAAAAAGGGGGGAGAGAGAGAGGGCCAACAGTCTCGCCTTTTCTCCTTCACATCCCGCATACGAACCATAACGAATAATAGTGCATGGGAATCGACACTTCCTCCCCCTCCTGGGACGCTCCACGCAAGCAAGTCCATTAAACTACCCAGCCATCGATTCCATCACTATTTTGAGACATCGGCACAAACGCACCAGAGCCCGGACAGTGCTTCATCCACCCAACTAATATACAGGGTTCGGGGCCTGGGGTTTTGGCCTGCACAACCCCCAACGACGCCCCCCCGTCTATTCTGCCGTTTGCCTTACGCGACTAGCCTTGTACAAGGAGGAACGCATTCCTCTCGCGAACCCTGACCCGAGTCGCCTTTCCTCTTTCTTCCCTCTCTCTCTCACCATGGCCAGCTCCCCGCCGGCCTCTCCTGGGAATCACTTATTCCAAAGACCGTTGAGCGCAATGGTGCGACCGACACCACGAAGCAATAGTCGCTTGAGCATGACGAGCAAACATGGTGGTGGAAGTAAAGCCTCTGATGAGGATTCCCGGACCGCTGTCAAAGTCGGTAAGTTCTGAAGTTCCCCTCGTCGTTCGTCGTTCGTCGTTCGTCGCCTCGCCCTGGCCGCCGTGGCAGCCCCCTCCCCCTCCCCCCCTTTCCTGCGCCCATCGAGCATCACACCACCCACTAATCACCCATTTCTTTCCTACAGCCGTGCGCGTTCGGCCGCCTCTCAACCCCAACGACCCTGGCTACGAATTAATCCCTCAACGATTCCAGCGATCCATGGTCCAGGTCACTTCGAATACGAGCTTAGCAATCGACTCCCCGCAAGGAAAGAAGTTGTTCGTCTTTGACCGCGTTTTCGGCTCCGATGTCGACCAGGAGGGTGTCTGGGAATATCTGAACGATTGCGTCACCGCATTCATCCAGGGTTACAATGTCTCGCTTATGGCGTACGGACAGTCAGGAGCTGGAAAGTCGTACACAATGGGCACGTCGGGCCCCAGCGAACAAGGCGATGTCGAAATGATGGGTGAGTCACACCGCGCCGTCCCCCTCGCTTCTTTGCGAGCCTTTTCGGCTTTCGATAGGCTCGAGAGCTAACAGCGAGCCCTTTCCCTAGGCGTCATCCCGAGAGCGGCGACGGCTTTGTTTGAAAAGCTCGACGGCCCGAAGAAACAAGCGAATCGTGGCTCCATGTCTCAACTTAGATCACCACAGCGGTATTCCGGGCAAGGACCCAGCTCTTCGGCCGAAAAGAACTGGTCCCTGAAAGCGACCTACCTCGAAATCTACAACGAGCAGCTGCGCGATCTCCTGGTTCCGGACCACGTTCCACAACATGAGCGTGGCACCGTAACCATCCGTGAGGATGTCAAAGGCAACATCATCCTAACGGGTTTGCGACAGGTCGAGATCAATTCAGTGGAAGACTTGATGAATGCTTTGGAATTCGGCTCGACCCTCAGACAGACCGACGCGACGGCCATCAATGCCAGGTCGTCCCGGTCACATGCCGTATTCAGTCTCAACTTGGTACAGCGAAAGAGTGGCCTGCAGGGTCCGAACGGGTCCGATAAGCGCTTCTCTATGCCCATCGAATCCATGACCGGATCCGAGACCTGGGTGACCACAGACAGCAAGCTCCATTTCGTCGATCTCGCAGGCAGCGAGCGGCTCAAAAACACGGGCGCACAAGGCGAGCGTGCCAAGGAAGGTATTTCCATCAACGCCGGTTTGGCCGCGCTCGGAAAAGTCATCTCGCAACTGTCTTCGCGGCAAGCTGGGTCTCACGTCTCGTACCGTGACTCCAAGCTGACTCGCCTACTGCAAGACTCGCTGGGCGGGAATGCCATCACTTACATGATTGCCTGCGTGACACCAGCCGAGTTCCATCTGAGCGAAACTCTAAACACCGTCCAATATGCGCAGAGGGCCCGAGCCATCCAGAGCAAGCCGCGGATCCAGCAGGTGGAGGAGGGTGACAAGCAGGCCATCATCGATCGTCTGAAGGCCGAGGTTGCCTTTCTGCGGGAACAAGTGCGCAGCGCGGAACGGGGAGGGGGTGAACGGCGCATCTCCTCCACTGGCGAGCGCTCCGAGCGGCACAACGAGCGGGAGAACGAACTGCAAAACCAGCTGCTGGACGTACAGGAAAACTACAGCACCCTGAGCCAACGTCACGCGAAGCTTATTGCCGAAATGGCCAAGGCCCGCGACAACGAGGCCGCAGAGAACGACCAGCACGAAGAGTCGATGGGAGACACGGCAACCGAACGATTGAACCGGTCCAACTCGTTCGCTGCCGCCGTCGAACAGGTTGTACTCGAGTACGAGAAGACAATCCAGACGCTAGAGCATTCGCTGTCCAGCACCCGCGGAACGCTTGCCAACACCGAGGCCAGCCTGCTGGAGAAGGAGACCAAGTGCACCTACATTGAGACCATCAACAATCAGCTACAAGCGCGATTGCAGAAGCTCATTGACCGTGAGGCGAGCACCGAAAACTACCTCCACGACCTGGAGAACAAGCTCGACGGCCACACGTCCGGAGAGGAGAAGAACGCTACCATCATCATGGAGTTGCGCAAGGAAATATCCCGGGTCAGAGAGAACGAGGCATCCTGCGAAGACTACATTTCGACGTTGGAAGAACGATTGGCCGAAGCAGACCAGGATGCGGAGCTGATGCAGCGCGAGATTGACCGCCTAGAGCAGGTGATTGAGCGTCAGCGCAGCCTCGGAAAGTTGGACTCTCTCCTCCACGAGCTAGACCACATGCAGGGAGACGGCAAAGCGCCCGAGCCCATCGTAGAGACTTCCAACGGACTTACGCGGTCCCATGCCGAACATTCTCGAAGCCAGTCACAGTCGCGGATCGGCCGCATGAGCCAAAACGATGTGATCCCCGAGAACGTGGAAGAAGAAGCGGCGGCGGCAGCAGCCGAGGCTACCCAGTCTGCACAGGTCGACAAGCGAGGCGGGAGTGATGCTGATGTCGAGACGTCCGATACCAAGCAGCAGAACCTACAAGCCGACAAGAACGAGTATCCGCCACAGAGCCCTGCTCAATCGAAGTTCGTCCACGACAAGCTGGAGAATGTCACACAGGAGCTGATCGACTTGCGTGTCGAGCACGAGACGACCGTCAACGAATACGATCTGCTGCACTCCAAGTACGAGGAGGCTCTGCGCACCTTGGCAGATCTCCAGGATTCCATTGACGAGTCTCGTCACCCGGAGCGCAAGGTGCGAGACTCCATGATGTCCGTCACGTCTCCGAACCAGACCAGGCCTCCTTCCTTCTTCTCCGATGCCAGATCTAGCGGCTTGAAGTATGGCGGCCAATTGTCGTCTCGCTCTCTTTCTTCCGAGTTGTCCTCTGCGCTGGAATCGCCCGCTGCAGCTGACCCATCCGACGCCGAGACGGCGGCCACTGCAAAGCCCCGGTCCGACCCCGAGCTCGCGTCGGCCGAAGACCTCACACACCAGGATCTCCTCGACACCGAAGTCGAGAGGTTCAGGGCCCTCGCCGCCGAGAAGGAAGAGGCAGAGAGGGAGCTCGCCGAGAGATACAACCAACTCGAACAGAAGCACCATGAGGCCCTTGACATGCTCGAGGAGCTCAAGACGGAGGTTGCGCAGGCCAAGGCCATGGAGGCATCTTCGCCAAGGACTAACCAACCCGTAATCCGTCGCAAATCCAGCCAGAATGTCATGATCATCGACCGCGCTCATCGTTCTTTTGCCTCGCTCCGTAACATCGCAGCGGAAAATTTCGAAGAGCAGCCCGATGTCATGCAGAACTTTGAGCTGAACCTGAACGCCGCCATGCACGAGTTGCACGCTCGGTCGGAGCGGATCCAGGAGCTTGAGGCCGCTATCGCCTCGGCCAAGAAAGAGATGGAAACTAAGATGACTATCATTTCTGGTTTGACGCGTGAGCGATCCAGTCTACAGGCCTCACCGATGGATATGTCCATGGTCTCCAACCTGAAGAACCAGCTCGAGGCGAACGAGAAACAGATGGCGGAGATGAGAGAAACGCACGAGCTTACCGAGAAGAAGCTCCTGGCTGAGCTCGAGAGCCTGCGCGCCTCTGTGAGAGAGGCACCTGTGGAAGACATCGCCGCGCGCTCTGGACCCGAGTCCACGCGAGAGGCTGCCGCCACTAGCGAGACTCTTGTCGCAACCGCCGTGGCTGGTGCTGTTGCAGACATGCCAGCGGCAACCACCGAGGTCGCTGACGCCGAACCCAAGGCTTTGCAGGCGACTGCGGAGAACGATAAGAAGATCACGGAGCTCCAAGCTGAACTCACCACATGGGAAGCGAAGCACCAGACCGCCCTCGACACGCTGCAAGAGACGGAGGCGAAGATGAAGAAGACGATCGACGAGCTAGAATCCGAAATTGTCATACTGAGCACCAAAGCGACCGAGCAGTCTTCTGCACGCAGTGCCGAAGAAGTAAAGGACATTGAGGAGAAGCACGAGACGCTCGTCAAGTCTCTCCGCGACGAGATTGACCAGTACAAGCTGGCTATAGACGCCAATGCTAGCAAGGTATCGGATCTAGAAGCTGCCCACGCCGCTACCAAATCGGAACTGGAAGAGGCCGTGAGGGCACGCGACCTGCACGAGACTCAAGCGAAGACGCAGCGGAGCCTGATTGCCAACCTCGAGAACCAGATTACAGCTCACGAACAGGCGCTCAAGACGCACCAAGGCGGCATGAAGCTGCTCCAGGAGAATCACGCCAAGGAGCTGGAGGAGATGAAGCAGGCGGAGCAGAAGGGGTACGAGGAGCAAGTCGCCGTTCTCCTCAACGAGCATGCGGAGAATGTCAGAGCGCTCGAATGCGAGCTCAACGACGCCCGGGAAGACCTCATGAAGGTCGCCACCCAGGTAGCGTTCGCCCTCGGCCTGGACGTCAGCATCGAAAAGATCACTGAGCGCATTGACGATCTGATTGCCGACCAGAAGGTGCTTGGTGGAGAGCAGAAGAAGTCGAGCGAGGCCGAGAAGCAGGTTGCCGAGTTGTTGGCCATCAACGACAATCTCCTCAAGGAGCTCGAGCAAGCCAAGTCGACGCTGACGGATCTTCTGACGGCCGAAGGCGAAGGCGTGGAGAGCCCGGCCGCTCTGCCCAACCAGTTGTCTGCTATTCGTAAGAAGATCTCAGACTTGGAGGGCCGGAACGAGAAGAACTCCCGCCTCGTTGAGGAGCTGGAAGATCAACTCCAAAGCAACTTTGACCAGGTCCAGGTGACCAACAACCGTCTCTCGACATTGCAGGCGGAGCGCAACACGCAGCTAGAGGAGGCTCAGGCTGGCAAGTTCAAGGCCGAAGCCGAGCTCGATTCGCTCAAGGCGGAATACGCCGCTCTTCAGGTAAGATTACGACGCTCGCTAGTGACGCTCGGGCTCGGCCAGCACTCGAGTAGAGTAGAAGAAGAGACGCTAACAAGTGACAGGCCAAGATGGATGAGGCTTCTGGTCAAGTTCAAGGGTCCAACTCGATCAACGAGCCGCTTCGCAAGAGTGGTTCGGTATCGTCGCTCCCCTCGCCGCCGCCTGCCATCCCTCTGCCCCCTCTGCCGGGGGCCGGAAACAACCCCTCGGGTCCCAACGGGACCGTGCCGAGCACACCCACCCAAAGCGGACGGCCTGGGAGCAAAGACAACATGGGCTCGACGAACCAAATCCAAGAAGACCAAGATGCCCGTATTCGCACCATCGAGAAGCACCTCCATGCCGAGAAGCAGCTCACGCAAACGCTCGAAGAGGCTCTCACGGACCTCGAGCGTCAGTCCAACAAGGTCAAGGCCGACAGCGATGCCTGGCGCAAGCGCTGCACGGAGCTGGAAGCCGAGATCAAGGAGCTCAAGGACCGCCCTGCGCCCACGCCCCAGCCGGACAACCGATGGAGCCTGCACGCTGTCGAGGAGGAGCGCAAGAAGCGCCAGGCTGCCGAGGCGCAACAGCGTCTCTTGGAGGAGCGCATGAACGCCCTGTCCAAGAAGAAGAAGAAGGGCTCCCTCAACTGTTTCTAGTCGAGATCATGTTGCTGGAGCTTCAAATCTCGGGAGGACGACGACACCTGATCCGGGGTCGTCTGTCCCGGGAGGACCGTTTCTCTTGATGATGAGAAGGGGCTTGCTTGTCTTTTCCTCCAATCTTCCGATTCTCTCTTTCTTGCATCTTGGTTTGCTTCTTTTGCCGATTACCACCACCTACTACTTATTACCCCCTTTCGCAATCTGGTATTGTTGCGTTTGCGACATGTTTATGCTGCCAAAGATGATTCCCCTTACGCATGGCGAACCCCAAAAGATGGGCAGGAGTTTCTCATACTGGTGGCTCACGCGCGCGTCGTTTTGCTGGCGGGGGTTTTGACATTTGAAATCTTTTTTTCTTTCTCTTCTTAATACCATTAAGCGACTTTGCTCCCGCAATATGCCTCTGGTTCGTTTGCCCTTCTCGTTGGGGTATTTTCTTCTTTTTTCTGTTTCTTTTTTTATCTTGATAATTCTTTCCTATACATAAGACGTTCTACGAAATAGCAAGGCCGACGTCGTGCGTTTATGAATGGCACGAGGGAAAGGATGGCGGGAGAATCAAAGGTAGTTGGGTTGGCCAGGTGGGAGGTGTGTGCACCTCTTGGGAGGGTGACAGGGGGGCGGGGACGAGGAGACACCAGCTTACATTGGTTAATGCTACTGACGCGCCCATTGAATGCGGCTGGTTGAATAAAACGCAGCTTGGATGTTCAAAGTCGGTTACTGTCATGGATCATGTGAGACGTGATGATGTGTTTCTTGTTGAGTTGTTAACTTGTTCCATGGCTGTCCGGGAGTCTCGTACTCTCCGTCGCTACCAGAACCACACTATGGTTCAGGCCTGATTTCATGGCCCAGAAGCTCAAAGAACCATTAGAGAGAGCGGTGACATTGCCCCCCTCTATCCCCTAGGACGCGGCAAGGCCCTACTACACTGTTAGATGTGGTGCAATGGGGCCTTGCCGCGTCCTAGGGGATAGGACCAAACATGGGACCAAACATGGGACCGAATTTCCGTCTTATCGGCTCCTCTCATCCAAAGTATAAAGGCTTTGGATTAAATCTCAGCTTTTCCTGGATTTTTTTCTGAATTCTTCTCTAGTTTTCTGACCAAAACGGCTCCGCCGAGGAGGGTTGAAATGGTACTAACCCACCCTGCTTCCAACGCTACGCAAGACCATCCCTTTTGCTGTGTCTTTTGGCTGTGTTTTTTTTCCCCCTACACAGTTGTGTTTATTCCTGTAATAATAAGCTAGATCCACTGTCAGGTCAGCTCTGAACGGGCCGTGATTTTCTTTTGATGTCGGTTACATTTGATCTACATCCTCCCCTCCCCCCTGCAAGAGCCGATCACTACCCCTGACCCAGCTCAGAGGGGAGGGTCTCGGGAAACCAGCCATAGGTCTTGAAGTCCACCTGGAACTCGCCCATGGCCGTTTGTGAGACCTCGACGTCCTCGGCCTCGAGAGCAGCGGCCTGGCTACGGGCGCCGGAGGGTTGGGAGCTGCAGGTAGGAATAATGGGGGGGTTGGTCAGGACTCAGTTTGGCACCTTCAGTGAGAGATAGGGGTGTTGGTTGAAGGGGGGGGGGGGGGGGTTTCTACGGACCGCGGCGAGATTGTGCCCTTTGCGTTGATGACGCGCTGCCACGGGACGGACTCGTTGTTGAAGCGCGATGCCGGGTCGGTGGGGAGGTGTTTGAGGCAGATGCCGACCTGGCGGGGCCGTTCGGCTGAGATGACATGAGCGAGGCGAACGCGCGACGGAGAAAGGGGGGGTGAGGAGGGGAAAAGGGAGTGCAAAGGGAGGGAGGCAGGCAGGCAGGCAGACTCACGGGTCCCGATGAGCCTGGCGATGTGGCCGTAGGTCGTCACCCTGCCGGCGGGGATCTCCTGGACGGCGGTGTACACGGCGTGGAAGAAGGCCTCGGCCTCGTCGGTGCGGGGCATTTTTTCCCTTTGTCTAAGTAATCGGGTATTCTCGGCGGCCGGCGGGGTTTGGTCTTTGACTGGAAGGGAGGATCGGCGCGGCGCGGCGCGGTCGATGCGGAATGGGATGCGGCGGGTATGTAAGTGAAGTGACATGAACAAGGGAATAAATTGTCGACTCGGATTGTTGCTCTGCTTGGAATTGATTGAAAATATTCCTGATTGGTCAGCGGTTCGTCCCTAGGGCTGGAGTACTACTTTGCTGGGGTTGATGGCCATTTGCCTAGGTATGTAGATATCACCATGGTGTTGGTGATTTCGCCAACAACACCATTTGTCAACCGTGGTCTCTGTTCTTTCATCGCCTCTACTGACTCTGTGTAGAGCGAAAAAAAGAAGGAAGGATTCGATAAGGATGATGCGAGGAGGCCATGGGACAGCCGTCCATACATACACATGATTGAGATCCGGGCCTGCGCCGCACCGCCTGCATATCAAACACCCAGTCATGTCTACCCAAGTTTAGCCACGGGAAACACAGCCTGCCTCGTTCTCGTTCGGTCAGCAGGCTGCGGTCGCCTTGACCCCGCTTCTGGGTCTTCAAGTTGGGTCGCCTCACTCCCATCCTTCTTCCCATAATCACCTTCCCTCACAAGCATTCGGTCCCCTACCACTCGCAATGTCCGACCAGGTCGGCTTCAGCTTCCAGGCCGATGTCGTCAACACGGCCTCCATGGGCCACGTCCTCACCGGACGGCTCCTCAAGGCCCTCAGCGACGGCGGCGTCGACACGTACTCGCTCTGGTCCGCCGTCCAGCTCGGCAAGCTGATCCCGGTCCAGAAACCACTCCAAAACACGCTCTACGCCGAGATCGCGTCCAAGAAGACGTACCATTCCGTCCTCTCCAAGGCCCTGAGCATCGGCTGGGGCCACTCGGCGCCTGTCGCGGACCTGGCGCGCACCGTGGCCGGGTCCAACGCCATCATCCTCATCGGCGCGCTCGCCACGGGCTGCCAGCCCTTTGCCGCCGCGGAGTGCCTGTCGGAGCTGATGTCCATCTACGGGCTCGAGGCCGACATGCTGCCTTCTGTAGACGTCCTCAAGGGGCTGATCAACTACCTGGCCCCATTCGTTCATGATCTCGGGTTCTCCAAAGTCGTCCACCACATAACCAACGTATGCGAAAGGACAATCAGGTCCAAATTTCGAATTGGTGACGGAGACGAGTCTACGAGAGCGGATCGGCTACTTTGCAAGATTACAAGGTTGGGCAGCCCTGGAGCCCTCGCTCGCGCCATCAAACAGCTCATTCTCACGTCGCAAAAGCGACAGAGCGACTACATGGTGCTCGAGATGCGCGGATCTTGGCTTCCGGCGTTTGCCAGCCACGTACTTGGGATGTCCGTCGAATTGCGACATGGAGATCATATGGTATGGGCGAGTGGGGGTGCTCGAGGAAGCGTTCACTTCCAGCTCGACAAAGACAGCGCCGGTTCTTTTGGCCATTCGCTTTCATTGACGGGCCAAACAATCGTCATAACAGAACCGGGTGAAGAAGAATTGGGTCAATCCGAGACATCAGCCGACTACCTGATCACAGAGGCTCTCGAGGCTCAATTCCTCAAGCGGCCTGAGATCGACGACACCATGGCGAGATTTATCAAAGCCGCAATAACTAACATGTCTTTTGACATTTTCGATGTGGTCAACGCGTGGCCATGTCGTCCAGTTTCGGACACACCCAAAATGTATCCCTTGAATTCCGGATTTGATATGAAGTCGTCTCTGGAGGAAATTCTTACGCGTATGGGTATCGATGTCAGTACCCCCGTCGAAATCTTCGAGAAACCATGGACCATACTTCCGGGGCTCGACAAACTGGACCAAAAAGCCGGCAAGTATTTGACATCCCGGTGCCATAGCCATCGTTCAGAGTCAAGAAACCTCAGACCGGAAATGTACAAATATGTCAAAGGCAACAGCTGTCTTTGCACATTTGTTGGACAGGTCATTTGCGGCTTTGCAACAGTGGCACACGCTTTGATGGTTTGCAGGTTCGACACAACAAGACTGAGAGTGCAAGAAGACGTTCTTATGGGATACCATTTGACACCCTGGGCACAACTCATTCAGCCAGGAGGGGGTGTTTTCTAGGGACTTGTTCCCCAGCCACAAAGACGGCAAGCCACCAGTGTCTAATTATTGTTTGTTGCATCCACATCGTCTACTACTCGAACATCTGGGGCGCCTTATTTGCGCCGACTTCTCTCGCGATTGGTTGAAGCCGAGCTACACCCTTGGAGTTTCGGGAAACTGTTATACAATTTACTACGCCTGCATAATGACAGACGAATGCTACGACAGCCTCGGACGAATGATCGTCATTCAACCTGGCAGAGCGTCGGCGAATGGCGCTTTTCGCAACGCTATTGAAGAGGGAGCTCAACCTGGAAGGTATTATACGCCAAGAATCAACGGGGATTCGGATCCTGTATCATTGGCCGGCGGTACTTTTCTCGAGCCTCATTGCCGTCCCTCAGAAACCAGGATTTCCATGAACGTCACCCTCCTCGAGAAAGCCATCGTCATTCGATGGAATTTGACGGTCAATGCGCTACACGCAGGGCCAGTGTCCTTATTGGCCTGCATTGACGCGTTCAGCTCCTCCAATACGGCGGTCATTCGGTGTGGGCATTCCCCAAACAGACCGTACGAGTTACCACGAGATGGAGACGTCGTCATCAGCGGCTTCCGAGCGGTAAACCCCGATCCACGCTCCCCCGAGGAGATGATGGTCTACGCCTTGCGGGGTCGAATGTTGGAACAGCTTGCCACGTTCGGATTGATGAACAAAAACAAAGGGGTGCTTCAAATTACGGCTTGCTTGGAGTGCTGTCTCCGTCGGGCACGAAAGGATGACTACGCTTCATTTGTAGTAATGGGTTGATGAGAGTAGCCGCCAAGTTCGTACCTTTCGGGGATTCCGTATTCATTATGCTTTTCAGTCTCAGTACTTTCAGTGTCATTTGTCTCCTCCCATTCCAACTTCAATCAGTCTTTTATCACAGACTTGAGTACACTTGTCATTGCAATATCGTTGACTGTCAATGTTGAACAACGTCCTCAACTGAATTACGAATGGCTATTTCGCAGGGTTCTCACCCATCACTGGATTGGAATTGAATCTTGGCACGTTGTAGACTCTGCTTGACCGCCATAATCACACTGAGCGGTTCTCAAATGCAGCGTATGGTAGTTGGAATGACAGGATGCCTGGATGACGGCAATCCCTGGTCTCGGTGTAGAATAACCCGCGGGCGGGCGGGCCCGTTCCCTTAATCTGCAGCCACTGAGATGATGGAATTGGCTCTAACCATCTCCGAAGTCGCTCCGTGGCCGAACGACACGGGCCGATGATCCCTGCGTTTTCAACATCGTTCCGAACCTGTTGTGCAGGGGGGGCGTAGGGGGTGCGGGTCGGGTGGTGCATTGGAGCTGGGGGAAGCTTCACAGTTCACTCTCACTCACTCCTATTTTTGTTCTCAGAATATCTGCTCAACCCCCATCAACTCATTTAATTACACCAGGTGACTGTCACTCTGCCCGAGGGGGAACTCAAAACAAGCCCGTGGTCAATCTTCTTCGCCCCCTTCATCAACATCACCATGGACGCCTTCATCAAGTCTCGGGAAAACCGACCCCAGCTGCTCCAGAGCCTCCTGGCGGCCCTCCCGCCGCTGGACCCGTCCCTCGAGGAGTTCCGCGACGTCGCGACCCTCCCCGACGGCTTCGAGATCGACCTGCAAATCGTCCGACCGCGCGGCGTCGACGAGGCCCACGGCGGGCGGCCCCTGATCCTGCTGTGGCCCGGCGGGGGGTTCGTCATGGCGGGCGTCGAGCCCACGACGCGGCCGGCGCGCGAGTTCGCGCTCGAGTTCGGCGCCGTCGTCGTCAACGCCACCTACCGCCTGGCGCCCGAGAACAAGTTCCCGCGGTCCGTGAGGGACGGGTACGAGACGGCCGTGTGGCTGTCGCGGAACGCCGGCCGGTTCGGCGCGGATATCGGCAAGGGCTGGGTCGTCGGCGGGTTCTCCGCCGGGGCCAACATCGCCGCCGTCGTCAGCCAGCGGTCCGGGGCGGAGGGCCTGGGGGTCACGGGCACCTTCCTGGGCGTCCCGTTCTTGCTCGCCAAGGAGATCGTGCCGGACGAGTACGCGGCGGAATGGGTCGCCCGGGAGGAGAACGCCACGTGGAGCCCCGCGTTCACCAGCGCGACCATCGAAGACGTGCTCAAGGGGCTGGAGCCGGACGTTCGGTCGCCGTGGTTCTCGCCGTTCAACGACGTCGAGGCGATGGCCAAGTGCCCGAGGACCTACATCCAGGTCGGAGACCGCGACCCGCTGAGAGACGACGGGCTGGTGTACGCAAAGGTCCTGAGGGACAACGGGGTCGAGGCGAGGGTCGACAACTACCCGGACTGGGGACACCAGGGATGGACCATCTTCACGCAGGCCGATGCGCCGGCAGAACTGGGACCCAACACGATGGAGGGGATGCGGTGGCTTCTTGGAAAGGAGTAGACTTTGAAGGTGGTTGGGGAAAAGGCCCAATATCACACACCATATGGGTATTTATCGAGCAGGACTACGGGTGATTATTGGGTTGATCATAAATAGGCATATAGATGTCGCAATGATATCCATTTCAGTCAATGGAGGCTGGAGCGATGCAGCACTTTCGAGCGAAAACATTGATGAGAAGTTTACAAACTCGGAGTTGCATGTACTTACTGGCATCAGCATTGGTTCACACGAAAATTGGTTCGGATTCTCAGACTTCTTGAACTGGGTATCGTAGTTGTATTCATCCAACTCCACGCTAAGCGCAAAATGACGCCCTGCTCCCGCGTGTCAAAAGGGTAATCGACATCACGTCAGCTGGTGGTAAACGGAGATGCATAAAGTCTGTGTAGGATCCTGCGACCTTGACATCGTACTCGTTTCCCCTCCTCCCACCGTTTGGCCTCTCAAATTCCTCTCCAACCATGTGGCAAGAGGCGTGAGGTAGGGATGGATCATGGGGGACCTCCTCACGGCATGGCCACCCAGGTGCCGCCCATGAAAGTGAGGGCGGCCGCGCAGGCAATGAGGACGTGGAAGGAGGTGTCGAGGGGCTCGGCGGGCGGGATGTTGGAGAACTGCAGGACGGTGCGGATGGTGAAGTTGTTGGCGGCCTCCCGGATGGCGAGGGCGGTCAGGTTGCCGCAGGCCTCGTTGAGGGCGCGGTCCATGATGACGGAGGGCAGCTTGGCGATGGCGGTGTCGAGGACGGCGGCGTTGAAGCTGTTGCCGGCGGGCGAGGCCTCGAAGAAGGTTGCGCGGTAGCTGCTGTTGGTGCCGACGGCAGAGAGGTTGGCGATGCGGGCGTACTCGCCGCACGAGACGGCGGTGGTCCGGCCGGTCGTGGGCGCGGTCTGGCGGACGACGAGGGCCTTGGCGAGGGCGCCGTTGGTGAAGACGGAGACCGCCAAGAGGATCTGAGCGAGGACGAAGTTGTGCATCTTTTTGTTCCCCGTCTCGTCTCGTCTCGTCTCGTATCGTTCTTTGCTTCCCGCTTGCGTTGTTTTGAGGTCTCGATGCAGTTGGACAGTTCAAGTCAAGTATTAGAACGACGGCAGACTACTGTCAGTCGACGGAGCAAAAGGGTGTAAGTGGCCGAGAGAATCTGTGAAAACACCACTATGGATTTTGATATAACGAATGAATATCGACACCCCAAAGCTGTAAGTGGCCGGCCACTGAGAATTGAAAAGAATGGATACGGAAACGAAGTGAACACAGGTAACAAGAAGGGAGGAAAAAAGTACTTTGGGCCCGGAAAAACTGAGAGAGAGCGGCAGCAGGCACCTACAAGATGGGACAAGGAAGCCCGCTTGGTTATATGTGCCCACGATGCAGGAGAATGCATGGAAGAAGGGGGTGGTGGTTCTTGTCAGTGTGTTGGTGTGGAAGCGTGTGAGCGTGTGAGTGAGTTGGCGTGCAAGGGGCTGAGACGAGATGACACATTTGGGACCTCAGATCAGACGGTCTGGTGTCTTGGGTCAAGCCTGCGCTAAGGATGCTCGGGGACGCACACATGGCCAAGCCTTTTTTTTCTCTGTGGGGGTTTTGAGACGCTGGTGCTTCTGCTGATTTCTGTTGACGAGACGAAACTTGTCTTTTTTTTGTTGTCAAGGACGAGTTTGACCTGGATTGAGTTTCCATAGGCTCTTCATCTCAGTGTATGTATATATGTGTGTGAGTGTGTGAAATCCATCTCGGAGTTGGTTGGTCGAGTTCTTCAAGATGGACCACCAACACCAACCAAGCGACAACAGATCGATCGTCTCACGTTTTCCCCTCAAAATGTGCACAGACCAGTGGTCGACAGCGACAATAACACACGGACGAGTGTGGTCCGGCAGCGGCTCCATCCTGTTTGATCCTCCTCCAGCATGACAGTTCGCTGTTCCTGGTGGCCAGCCACCCACATAACCAGGTAAATCGACCAAGCTAGGTACCTGGGCTAGAGAACAACTCGGCTGAGGACCGTTCTCATTTATGCTCTATTGACGTGCCATGTCATTGACACAATCGACAGGTGGATTGGCAGCCGCTAGGGCCATAGCTAATCGGACTCACTCACTCACTCACTCGCCCACTCACTCACTCACTCACTCACTCACTCACTCACTCACTCACTTACTCACTCACGCTACTCACTCCCAATCTCTCCCTCCCTCTCTCCCCCTATCTCCTCCCTTCAAGTCCCCAAGTCTCAAACCAATGGTGTCATCAAGTCTCGTCATTCATTAATTATATGTATGGATGCAGCCCCCCCCCCCCCAGCAATGTGATCTGAACCCTCACTCTCCGTACATCCCCGCGTCCGGCGCCGCCGCCCCCCTCGCCCCCCTCGTCTGGCCTTTTCCTTTCACAGGCTTCTGCCACTTGCCGCCGAGCCCGCCGAGGTTCAGCGGCTCGGGCTCGACGGGCACGACGCCGCACTTGATGCTCATGCTCGCGAAGAAGCCGCCGACGGGCCGCAGCTCGTCCCGGAACACGGCCACGTTGGAGAACGCCGTGCACCGCTCGCCGCGGAACAGCCGCGCCTCGCAGCCGTCCGCCCTGCTGCCCGCGAAGAGGCCGCACTGCGCCGTCCCGGGGAGGTTGTAGCACTGCCCGTCGCGCGTCGTGAAGGTCGGCTGCCTCGACGCGTCGGCCGGCAGCGCCATGTCGACGAAGGAGGGGCCGCGGCACGTCTTGACGCCGGGCGGGCCCGGGAAAAGGCGCACGGTGATGGGGATCGGGGGGTCGGCTTGTTGTTGTTGTTGTTGTTGTTGTTGTTGTTGTTGTTGTTGTTGTTGTTGTTGTTGTTGTTGTTGTTGTTGTTGTTGCTGTTGTTGCTGTTGTTGCTGTTGCTGTTGTTGTTCTTGCTGTTGTTGTTGCTGTTGATTTGTTCCTTGTGGCGGCGACGGTGACGGCGCCGTCGACGAGTTGCTGGGCCTGGTCTTGTCGCCCTGGTCGGCCGTCGTGACCAATTCCTGCAGAAACAACGGCGGGTCTTCGCGGTTGACGATTCGGGGCATCGCGAGGGCCGTCGAGACGAGCCAGGCGGCTGCGAAGAAGGCTCGCAGTATTGGAGTTGACGATAGACGCATGGCTTTGGATCCCGACGAGAATAGGACGACGGGTGGTCTGTAATTAATTATGGGAGGAGTTGTAGAGACTCAAGTCTTTGTCGACCCAACGCCAACGCTTCAACTTTTGACCAAACACACACACACACACACACACACACAAACAAACAAAAAGGTAGGTGAGTAATAATATGAGCACATATGTACGGTATTGTTAGGTTCAAGTGTCAAGATCAGCCAAGTTGCATCACCCACGTTTCAGACCGACTCTGCTGGGCCAGTTGCACAAACATTCGCTGCATCAGACAGACTAGTTCACATGCCGTTGAAACACTTACCAAAGGGTGGAAAAAGACTTTGGTACATGAATAATGCGCCCTCCAAGGTTCACACTTGGCTGACACGTTGAATGACCGTTGGCTGACCCGTTGAGTGACCGTTGGCTGACTGAGCATGAAAACATGCACTTTGAATGATTGAATTAGAAGATATAATGAGGTTCGTCATCCTCTCCGGCCTTCTCTATCTCTCTCCTCTCTCTCTCTCTCTCTTCTATAAGTAAGCAGAGTCAAGACCAGCCATATGTAACAGCAACAGCAACAACAGCACTCTGGTATCAGTATCTATGTCTTGGAAGAACAACCGCCGCGCCTCGTCCTCATTCTCGTCCTCGTCGCTCGTACAACAAATGTATAACAAACAGCAAACGACACCCAAGTGTCTACAGTCTAACCGCTCTTGATGACCGAGTTCGCCGGCGACGTCTGGCCGTCGCTCTTGCTCTCGGCGTTGAGGATGGCGCTCTCGACGGCGGCGGCGATGTCGATGTGGAAGAAGGGCCTGTTCATGCCCTGCACGGCGGCGAGCTTGCCGTCGCCGCGGCCCACGACCTGCGCCGCGCCGTCCGTGTTTTTGTTGTTGTTGCGGCCGCGGCCGCCCTTGTTCGGCGAGATGACGTCGTCCTCCTCCTCGTCGCGGCTGCGGGGCGCCGCGACGTGCGGCTCGTGGCCCGAGCCCGAGTCGACGGGCGCGAAGCTGTAGATGGGCTTCCAGCGGCCCAGGTTGTTCTCGTCCTTGGGCGAGGGGAAGCCGAAGCCGGCGGCGGCGAGGGCGCGGCGCGTCCAGCGGTTGTTGACGTTGGCGAAGTGCCACTCCACCACCTCGGGCTCGGCGTAGTGGTCCAGCTGGTTGCGCACATCGATGAGGCCCTGGATCGACGTGACGTCGATGTTGTTGACGGCCGAGCAGTCGAGGATGACGGCCCGGACGATGGGGCGGCTGTCGTCCATGTCGATCTTGGCACCTCGGCGCGGGCCGGGGTCGTTCCAGGGACGGTCCTGAACATATGTCAGTCGGGGGGTTTTGGGTAGGTTTTTGTTTCCTTTTTTTTTTTTGAGGGGGTGAGAGGGGTTAAACAACTTACACCGAGCTTCTCGTACCGGTCGAGGATCGTCCGGCGGGCGTGCTTCTGGACGTACTCGACGAGGCTGTCCATGTAGTGGGCCTGGTTGGTGTAGTTGAAGCCCTCGCCGAAGCGGTAGACAAAGACGCCCGGGTAGGGGCTCTGGACGTCGATGTTGGGGTTCGTGCCGTCGTCCTTGGCGTGCGGGACGTAGGCCTCGCGCGAGGGGATCTCGATGGCCTCGCCGTGGTCGTTGAAGGGGACGCCCTTGCCGGTCGTGTCCTTGGTAGCGCGGTAGACGCGGACGCGGCCGAGGAAGTGGCCCTTGGCCTTGGCGAGGCGCACGAGGAGGAGGGCGAGCGAGGCGCACATGGTCAGGTAGATGCCGTTCTCGATGTTGGTGAAGATGGTGAGCAGGACGCCGGCGAAGAAGATGAAGACCTCGAGGGGCGACACCTCCCAGAACTGGTAGACGACCTTGGGGGGCGTGATGAGGTCGCCGACGGCGTGGATGATGAGGCCGGCGAGGGTGGCCATGGGGATGTAGAAGAAGACGGAGGTCAGGGCGTAGAGGGCCAGCAGGACGATGACGGCGGTGAAGATGCCGGCGAGGGGGGTGCGGACGCCGGCCTTGGACTTGATGGCGGTGCGGGAGAAGGATCCGGTGGCCGGGTAGGCGCCGAGGAAGGGGCCGAAGAGGTTGGTGAAGCCGACGGCGACCAGCTCCTGGGAGGGGTTGATGACGTAGTTGTTGACGCGGCCGAAGGACTTGGAGATGGCGATGTGCTCGATGATGAGGACGATGATGGTGACGGGCAGGTCCGGGGCGAGGGCGGAGAGCAGCTCGGCGTCGATGTTGGGGGCGCCGGTGTGCTGGAAGCCGCTGGGGACCTTGCCGAGGATCCTGAACTTTGCCTTTTTGGCGTCCCAGTTGACGTGGCGGTTGACGAGCCAGCTGATGAGGACGTAGAGCAGGATGATGAAGGCCATGCGGAGGGTGGACATGAAGAACCAGAACTTCTTGCGGTGCGGCTGGCGGTTGGACATGACGCTGCAGAAGAAGCGGATGGCGTAGAGCAAGAAGAGGGCGGACAGGCCCATGGCGGCGTCGATGCGGGCGGTGGGCAGGGCCTTGAGCATGTCGATGATGACCCGGTAGGTCGGGTTGCGGGTGTTGACGCCCTGCAGGCCGAGCAGGGCGGGGATCTGGCCGGCGGCGATGCTGACGGCGGCGCCCGTCATGAAGGAGGTGATGGCCACGAGGGGGATGAACTCGACGATCCAGCCGAGGCGGACGAGGCCGATGAAGAGCAGCACGGCGCCCGAGATGACGGCCAGGGCCTGGGCGATCTGCGGCCCGCCGTACTGCGGGTGCGAGTCCTGCACGCGCAGCACGATGTTGCCGACGAGCTGCGACATGACGGCGACGGTGCCGATGGTGATGTCCTTGGACGTCGCAAAGGCCCAGTAGAGGATGAAGCCGACGAAGGAGGTGTATAAGCCGTACTCGGGCGTCAGCTGGGCGAGGAGCGCGTACGCCATGCCCTGGGGGATGACGACGAAGCCGACCGTGACGCCTTGGAGATGCTGTCAGCCACGGGACATGCAGATATATCATTGGGGTTTGTTCATCATCAAGTGAATATGTTTGTATACGAATGTGTATGTGTGTGTACGTATGTGTGTGCTGATTCAAAAAAGAGAGAGGGAAGAAAGTAATGAAAAACGTACCGGCAATGACATCTCCCAACAGCCATGTCGCGTTGTAATGGAAAATCCAGGACCAAAAGGGGAACAGGCTCTTGAGGTAGGCGACGGCGCCGTGGACCGTCGGCCGGTGGGCGTGGAGGAACTCGGCGATGGTCGGCTCTCTCTCCTCGTACTGCTCGACGGACCGGAAGGAGGCGGCGGCGGACTGGACGACCTCGGTGGGCTCGTTGCGGTACCGGGCGTCGACATCGATGCCGAGGCCCTTGGCCAGCGTTCGTCCGACGTTGCTCGGCATGACGACGGGCGGTCCTCGTGAGACGAACTGTCCCGTGGGGGAAGGAGGAGGAGGAGGAGGAGGAGGGGGGGGGGGGAGAGAACAGGAGGGCGCGGATGTTGTGCCCTTTCTTGTTCTTTTCGGGGTTCAGACCGGTATTGT